>CM028244.1:3121014-3254404 GCA_016432835.1 Brassica nigra
TTCAAACCTCTTTGACCATCATCTTATGTCAGTGCTTTCGATGAAACTATACATTAAAACCAGATTTTCATATTTTTGATTTTTTCAAAATCCATTAGGTTAACCCTTCAAAATCTTGAGTTTTGGGTATATGCTCAATATCTTTTGATTTATACTCTTTACTTTTGTTTTAAAATTTAAAACACATTCTACATTTGAATTAACGTATTCTAAACTCTCTTTCATGAAATATAGGAATCATTATAATTTTTTAACATTAGTTTAGTAAAATTTCATATACATCCTAATTAGTGGAATTAGTTATAAAATCTTCATTTTCTAGAGATATGGAGGCAACAAAGGTTCCAAACCTCTTTGACCATCATCTTATGTCAGTGCTCGATGAAACTATACATTAAAACCAGATTTTATATTTTTGAGTTTTTTTCAAAATCCGTGGGTTAACCCTACAAAATATTGAGTTTTAAGTGCTCAATATACTGAAGTTTATACTCTTTACTTTTGTTTTAAAATTTAAAACACATTCTACATTTGAATTAATGTATTCTAAACTCTCTTTCATGATATATAGGAATAATTATAATTTTTTAACATTTAGTTTAGTAAAATTTCATATCTTCCTAAATTAGTGGAATTACCGTTATAAAATCTTCATTTTCTAAGAAATGGAGGCAACAAAGGTTCCAAACCTCTTTGACCATCATCTTATGTCAGTGCTCGATGAAACTATACATTAAAACCAGATTTTCATATTTTTGAGTTTTTTTCAAAATCCATTAGGTTAACCCTCTAAAATATTGAAGTTTGTAAATGCTCAATATACTGAAGTTTATACTTTTTACTTTTGTTTTAAAATTTAAAACACATTCTACATTTGAATTAGCGTATTCTAAACTCTCTTTCATGAAATATAGGAATCATTATAATTTTTTAACATTTAGTTTAGTAAAATTTCATATACTACCTAAATTAGTGGAATTACCGTTATAAAATCTTCATTTTCTAGAGAAATGGAGGCAACAAAGGTTCCAAACCTCTTTGACCATCATCTTATGTCAGTGCTCGATGAAACTATACATTAAAACCAGATTTTCATATTTTTGAATTTTTTTTCAAAATCTGGTTAACCCTTCAAAATATTGAGTTTTCGGTAAATGCTCATATACTGAAGTTTATACTCTTTACTTTTGTTTTAAAATTTAAAAACACATTCTACATTTGAATTAACGTATTCTAAACTATCTTTCATGAAATATAGGAATCATTATAATTTTTTAACATTTAGTTTAGTAAAATTTCATATACTACCTAAATTAGTGGAATTACCATTATAAAATCTTCATTTTCTAGAGAAATGGAGGCAACAAAGGTTCCAAACCTCTTTGACCATCATCTTATGTCAGTGCTCGATGAAACTATACATTAAAACCAGATTTTCATATTTTTGATTTTTTCAAAATCCGTGGGTTAACCCCTTCTAAAATATTGAGTTTTCGGTAAATGCTCTATATACTGAAGTTTATACTCTTTACTTTTGTTTTAAAATTTAAAAACACATTCTACATTTGAATTAACGTATTCTAAACTCTCTTTCATGATATATAGGAATTATTATAATTTTTTAACATTTAGTTTAGTAAAATTTCATATACTGCCTAAATTAGTGGAATTACCGTTATAAAATCTTCATTTTCTAGAGAAATGGAGGCAACAAAGGTTCCAAACCTCTTTGACCATCATCTTATGTCAGTGCTCGATGAAACTATACATTAAAACCAGATTTTCATATTTTTGAATTTTTTTCAAAATCCGTGGGTTAACCCCTTCTAAAATATTGAGTTTTCGGTAAATGCTCTATATACTGAAGTTTATACTCTTTACTTTTGTTTTAAAATTTAAAACACATTCTACATTTGAATTAACGTATTCTAAACTCTCTTTCATGATATATAGGAATCATTATAATTTTTTAACATTTAGTTTAGTAAAATTCCATATATTGCTTAAATTAGTGGAATTACCGTTATAAAATCTTCATTTTCTAGAAATGGAGGCAACAAAGGTTCCAAACCTCTTTGACCATCATCTTATGTCAGTGCTCGATGAAACTATACATTAAAACCAGATTTTCATATTTTTTGATTTTTTCAAAATCCGTGGGTTAACCCCATCTAAAATATTGAGTTTTCGGTAAATGCTCTATATACTGAAGTTTATACTCTTTACTTTTGTTTTAAAATTTAAAAACACATTCTACATTTGAATTAACGTATTCTAAACTCTCTTTCATGAAATATAGGAATCATTATAATTTTTTAACATTTAGTTTAGTAAAATTTCATATACTGCCTAAATTAGTGGAATTACCGTTATAAAATCTTCATTTTCTAGAGAAATGGAGGCAACAAAGGTTCCAAACCTCTTTGACCATCATCTTATGTCAGTGCTCGATGAAACTATACATTAAAACCAGATTTTCATATTTTTGAATTTTTTCAAAATCCGTGGGTTAACCCCTTCTAAAATATTGAGTTTTCGGTAAATGCTCAATATACTGAAGTTTATACTCTTTACTTTTGTTTTAAAATTTAAAACACATTCTACATTTGAATTAACGTATTCTAAACTCTCTTTCATGATATATAGGAATAATTATAAATTTTTAACATTTAGTTTAGTAAAATTTCATATCTTTACTAAATTAATTGGAATTACCGTTATAAAATCTTCATTTTCTAGAGAAATGGAGGCAACAAAGGTTCCAAACCTCTTTGACCATCATCTTATGTCAGTGCTCGATGAAACTATACATTAAAACCAGATTTTCATATTTTTGAATTTTTTTCAAAATCCGTGGGTTAACCCCTTCTAAAATATTGAGTTTTCGGTAAATGCTCAATATACTGAAGTTTATACTCTTTACTTTTGTTTTAAAATTTAAAAACACATTCTACATTTGAATTAACGTATTCTAAACTATCTTTCATGAAATATAGGAATCATTATAATTTTTAACATTTAGTTTAGTAAAATTTCATATACATCCTCAATTAGTGGAATTACCATTATTAAATCTTCATTTTTTAGAGATATTGAGGCAACAAAGGTTCCAAACCTCTTTGACCATCATCTTATGTCAGTGCTCGATGAAACTATACATTAAAACCAGATTTTCATATTTTTGAATTTTTTCAAAATCCTGGTTAACCCTCTAAAATATTGAGTTTTCGGTAAATGCTCTATATACTGAAGTTTATACTCTTTACTTTTGTTTTAAAATTTAAAAACACATTCTACATTTGAATTAACGTATTCTAAACTATCTTTCATGAAATATAGGAATCATTATAATTTTTTAACATTTAGTTTAGTAAAATTTCATATACATCCTCAATTAGTGGAATTACCGTTATAAAATCTTCATTTTCTAGAGATATGGAGGCAACAAATGTTCCAAACCTCTTTGACCATCATCTTATGTCAGTGCTTTCGATGAAACTATACATTAAAACCAGATTTTCATATTTTGAATTTTTTCAAAATCAGTGGTTAACCCTTACAAATATTGAGTTTTAATTAAATGCTATATATCTGAAGTTTATACTCTTTACTTTTGTTTTAAAATTTTAAAACACATTCTACATTTTAATTAACGTATTCTAAACTCTCCTTCATGATATATAGGAATCATTTTAATTTTTAAACATTTAGTTTAGTAAAATTTCATATCTTGCCTAAATTAGTGGAATTACATTATAAAATCTTCATTTTCTAGAGAAATGGAGGCAACAAAGGTTCCAAACCTCTTTGACCATCATCTTATGTCAGTGCTCGATGAAACTATACATTAAAACCAGATTTTCATATTTTTGAATTTTTTTCAAAATCCGTGGGTTAACCCCTTCTAAAATATTGAGTTTTCGGTATATGCTCAATATACTGAAGTTTATACTCTTTACTTTTGTTTTAAAATTTAAAACACATTCTACATTTGAATTAACGTATTCTAAACTATCTTTCATGAAATATAGGAATCATTATAATTTTTTAACATTTAGTTTAGTAAAATTTCATATACATCCTCAATTAGTGGAATTACCGTTATAAAATCTTCATTTTCTAGAGATATGGAGGCAACAAAGGTTCCAAACCTCTTTGACCATCATCTTATGTCAGTGCTCGATGAAACTATACATTAAAACCAGATTTTCATATTTTTGAGTTTTTTCAAAATCGTGGATTAACCCCTTCAAAATATTGAGTTTGGTATATGCTCAATATACTGAAGTTTATACTCTTTACTTTTGTTTTAAAATTTAAAAACACATTCTACATTTGAATTAACGTATTCTAAACTATCTTTCATGAAATATAGGAATCATTATAATTTTTTAACATTTAGTTTAGTAAAATTATACATCCTGGAATTACCGTTATAAAATCTTCATTTTCTAGAGATATGGAGGCAACAAAGGTTCCAAACCTCTTTGACCATCATCTTATGTCAGTGCTTTCGATGAAACTATACATTAAAACCAGATTTTCATATTTTTGAATTTTTTCAAAATCAGGGTTAACCTCTAAAATATTGAGTTTTTAAATGCTATATACTGAAGTTTATACTCTTTACTTTTGTTTTAAAATTTAAAAACATTCTACATTTGAATTAACGTATTCTAAACTATCTTTCATGAAATATAGGAATCATTATAATTTTTTAACATTTAGTTTAGTAAAATTTCATATCTTGCCTAAATTAGTGGAATTAATTATAAAATCTTCATTTTCTAGAGAAATGCAACAAAGGTTCCAAACCTCTTTGACCATCATCTTATGTCAGTGCTATGAAACTATACATTAAAACCTGATTTTCATATTTTTGAATTTTTTTCAAAATCAGTGGGTTAACCTTCTAAAATATTGAGTTTTAGATAAATGCTCAATATACTGAAGTTTATACTCTTTACTTTTGTTTTAAAATTTTAAAACACATTCTACATTTTAATTAACGTATTCTAAACTCTCTTCATGAAATATAGGAATCATTTAATTTTTAAACATTTAGTTTAGTAAAATTTCATATACCTAAATTATGGAATTGGTTATAAAATCTTCATTTTCTAGAAATGGAGGCAACAAAGGTTTAAACTTCTTTGACCATCATCTTATGTCAGTGCTTTCGATGAAACTATACATTAAAACCAGATTTTCATATTTTTTTTTTCAAAATCCGTAACCCTTCTAAAATATTGAGTTTTAGGTATATGCTCAATATACTGAAGTTTATACTCTTTACTTTTGTTTTAAAATTTAAAACAAATTCTACATTTAAATTAACGTATTCTAAACTCTCTTTCATGATATATAGGAATTATTATAATTTTTAACATTTAGTTTAGTAAAATTTATACTATCTAAATTAGTGGAATTACCGTTATAAAATCATTTTCTAGAAATGGAGGCAACAAAGGTTCAAACCTCTTTGACCATCATCTTATGTCAGTGCTCGATGAAACTATACATTAAAACCAGATTTTCATATTTTTGATTTTTTCAAAATCCAGGGTTAACCCTAAAATATTGAGTTTTATATATCTAATATGAAGTTTATACTTTTGTTTTAAAATTTAAAACACATTCTACATTTGAATTAACGTATTCTAAACTATCTTTCATGAAATATAGGAATCATTATAATTTTAAAACTTAGTTTAGTAAAATTTCATATACATCCTCAATTAGTGGAATTACCGTTATAAAATCTTCATTTTCTAGAGATATGGAGGCAACAAAGGTTCCAAACCTTTTTTTTTAAAAATGGGTTAACCCTTCAGTATATTGAGCATTTACCGAAAACTCAATATTTTAGAAGTTAACCCTGATTTTGAAAAAAAAATCAAAAATATGAAAATCTGGTTTTAATTTATGGTTTCATAGAGCACTGACATAATATGATGGTCAAAGAGGTTTGGAACTTTGTTGCCTCCATTTCTCCAGTAAATGAAGATTTTATAATGGTAATTCCACTAATTTAGGTAGTATATGAAATTTTACTAAACTAAATGTTAAAAAATTATAATGATTCCTATATTTCATGAAAGATAGTTTAGAATACGTTAATTCAAATGTAGAATGTGTTTTTAAATTTTAAAACAAAAGTAAAGAGTATAAACTTCAGTATATTGAGCATATACCGAAAACTCAATATTTTAGAAGGGGTTAACCCACGGATTTTGAAAAAAATTCAAAAATATGAAAATCTGGTTTTAATGTATAGTTTCATCGAGCACTGACATAAGATGATGGTCAAAGAGGTTTGGAACCTTTGTTGCCTCCATTTCTCTAGAAAATGAAGATTTTATAACGGTAATTCCACTAATTTAGGCAGTATATGAAATTTTACTCAACTAAATGTTAAAGAAATTATAATTATTCCTATATATCATTAAAGAGAGTTTAGGATACATTAATTCAAATGTAGAATGTGTTTTAAAATTTTAAAACAAAAGTAAAGAGTATAAACTTCAGTATATTGAGCATATACCGAAAACTCAGTATTTTAGAAGGGGTTAACCCACGGATTTTGAAAAGAAATCAAAAATATGAAAATCTGGTTTTAATGTATAGTTTCATCGAGCACAGACATAAGATGATGGTCAAAGAGGTTTGGAACCTTTGTTGCCTCCATTTCTCTAGAAAATGAAGATTTTATAACGGTAATTCCACTAATTTAGGTAGTATATGAAATTTTACTCAACTAAATGTTAAAGAAATTATAATTATTCCTATATATCATTAAAGAGAGTTTAGGATACATTAATTCAAATGTAGAATGTGTTTTAAAAATTTTAAAACAAAAGTAAAGAGTATAAACTTCAGTATATTGAGCATTTACCGAAAACTCAATATTTTAGAAGGGGTTTAATGTATAGTTTCATCGAGCACTGACATAAGATGATGGTCAAAGAGGTTTGGAACCTTTGTTGCCTCCATTTCTCTAGAAAATGAAGATTTTATAACGGTAATTCCACTAATTGAGGCAATATAGGAAATTTTACTAAACTAAATGTTAAAAAATAATAATGATTCCTATATTTCATGAAAGATAGTTTAGAATACGTTAATTCAAATGGAGAATGTGTTTTTAAATTTTAAAACAAAAGTAAAGAGTATAAACTTCAGTATATAGAGCATTTACCGAAAACTCAATATTTTAGAAGGGGTTAACCCACGGATTTTGAAAAAAAATCAAAAATATGAAAATCTGGTTTTAATGTATAGTTTCATCGAGCACTGACATAAGATGATGGTTAAAGAGGTTTGGAACCTTTGTTGCCTCCATTTCTCTAGAAAATGAAGATTTTATAGCGGTAATTCCATTAATTAGGCAGTATATGAAATTTTACTAAACTAAATGTTAAAAAATTATAATGATTCCTAAATTTCATGAAATATAGTTTAGAATACGTTAATTCAAATGTAGAATGTGTTTTAAAATTTTTTAAAAAAAAGTAAAGAGTATAAACTTCAGTATATTGAGCATTTACCGAATACTCAATATTTTAGAAGAGGGTGTTAACCCACGGATTTTGAAAAAAATTCAAAAATATGAAAATCTGGTTTTAATGTATAGTTTCATAGAGCACTGACATAATATGATGGTCAAAGAGGTTTGGAACCTTTGTTGCCTCCATTCTCTAGTAAATGAAGATTTTATAATGGTAATTCCACTAATTTTGGTAGTATATGAAATTTTACTTAACTAAATGTTAAAAAATTATAATGATTCCTATATTTCATGAAATATAGTTTAGAATACGTTAATTCAAATGTAGAATGTGTTTTTAAATTTTAAAACAAAAGTAAAGAGTATAAACTTCAGTATATTGAGCATATACCGAAAACTCAATATTTTAGAAGGGGTTAACCCACGGATTTTGAAAAAAAATCAAAAATATGAAAATCTGGTTTTAATGTATAGTTTCATCGAGCACTGACATAAGATGATGGTCAAAGAGGTTTGGAACCTTTGTTGCCTCCATTTCTCTAGAAAATGAAGATTTTATAACGGTAATTCCACTAATTTAGGCAGTATATGAAATTTTACTCAACTAAATGTTAAAAAATTATAATTATTCCTATATATCATGAAAGATAGTTTAGGATACGTTAATTCAAATGTAGATTGTGTTTTAAAAATTTTAAAACAAAAGTAAAGAGTATAAACTTCAGTATATTGAGCATTTACCGAAAACTCAATATTTTAGAAGGGGTTAACCCACGGATTTTGAAAAAAATTCAAAAATATGAAAATCTGGTTTTAATGTATAGTTTCATCGAGCACTGACATAAGATGATGGTCAAAGAGGTTTGGAACCTTTGTTGCCTCCATTTCTCTAGAAAATGAAGATTTTATAACGGTAATTCCACTAATTTAGGCAGTATATGAAATTTTACTAAACTAAATGTTAAAAAATTATAATGATTCCTATATTTCATGAAAGATAGTTTAGAATACGTTAATTCAAATGGAGAATGTGTTTTTAAATTTTAAAACAAAAGTAAAGAGTATAAACTTCAGTATATAGAGCATTTACCGAAAACTCAATATTTTAGAAGGGGTTAACCCACGGATTTTGAAAAAAATTCAAAAATATGAAAATCTGGTTTTAATGTATAGTTTCATCGAGCACTGACATAAGATGATGGTTAAAGAGGTTTGGAACCTTTGTTGCCTCCATTTCTCTAGAAAATGAAGATTTTATAACGGTAATTCCATTAATTCAGGCAGTATATGAAATTTTACTAAACTAAATGTTAAAAAATTATAATGATTCCTAAATTTCATGAAATATAGTTTAGAATACGTTAATTCAAATGTAGAATTTGTTTTAAAATTTTAAAACAAAAGTAAAGAGTATAAACTTCAGTATATAGAGCATTTACCGAAAACTCAATATTTTAGAAGGGTTGGTTAACCCACGGATTTTGAAAAAAATTCAAAAATATGAAAATCTGGTTTTAATGTATAGTTTCATCGAGCACTAACATAATATGATGGTCAAAGAGGTTTGGAACCTTTGTTGCCTCCATTTCTCTAGTAAATGAAGATTTTATAATGGTAATTCCACTAATTTAGGTAGTATATGAAATTTTACTAAACTAAATGTTAAAAAATTATAATGATTCCTATATTTCATGAAATATAGTTTAGAATACGTTAATTCAAATGTAGAATGTGTTTTTAAATTTTAAAACAAAAGTAAAGAGTATAAACTTTAGTA
Source organism: Brassica nigra (assembly GCA_016432835.1). Lineage (NCBI taxonomy): Eukaryota > Viridiplantae > Streptophyta > Magnoliopsida > Brassicales > Brassicaceae > Brassica > Brassica nigra. The sequence goes on from CM028244.1 coordinate 3,130,299, forward strand.
TATTGAGCATATACCGAAAACTCAGTATTTTAGAAGGGGTTAACCCACGGATTTTGAAAAAAATTCAAAAATATGAAAATCTGGTTTTAATGTATAGTTTCATCGAGCACTGACATAAGATGATGGTCAAAGAGGTTTAAAACCTTTGTTGCCTCTATTTCACTAGAAAATGAAGATTTTATATCGGTAATTCCACTAATTTAAAGATATGAAATTTTAGTAAACTAAATGTTAAAATTTATAATGATTCCTATATATCATGAAAGAGAGTTTAGAATACGTTAATTCAAATGTAGAATGTGTTTTAAAATTTTAAAACAAAAGTAAAGAGTATAAACTTCATAATATTGAGCATTTACCGAAAACTCAATATTTTAGAAGGGGTTAACCCACGGATTTTGAAAAAAATTCAAAAATATGAAAATCTGGTTTTAATGTATAGTTTCATCGAGCACTGACATAAGATGATGGTCAAAGAGGTTTGGAACCTTTGTTGCCTCCATTTCTCTAGAAAATGAAGATTTTATAACAGTAATTCCACTAATTTAGGCAGTATATGAAATTTTACTAAACTAAATGTTAAAAAATTATAATGATTCCTATATTTCATGAAAGATAGTTTAGAATACGTTAATTCAAATGTAGAATGTGTTTTAAATTTTAAAACAAAAGTAAAGAGTATAAACTTCAGTATATAGAGCATTTACCGAAAACTCAATATTTTAGAAGGGGTTAACCCACGGATTTTGAAAAAAATTCAAAAATATGAAAATCTGGTTTTAATGTATAGTTTCATCGAGCACTGACATAAGATGATGGTTAAAGAGGTTTGGAACCTTTGCTGCCTCCATTTCTCTAGAAAATGAAGATTTTATAACGGTAATTCCATTAATTCAGCATATGAAATTTTACTAAACTAAATGTTAAAAATTATAATGATTCCTAAATTTCATGAAATATAGTTTAGAATACGTTAATTCAAATGTAGAATGTGTTTTAAAATTTTAAAACAAAAGTAAAGAGTATAAACTTCAGTATATTGAGCATTTACCGAAAACTCAATATTTTAGAAGGGGGTTAACCCACGGATTTTGAAAAAAATTCAAAAATATTAAAATCTAGTTTTAATGTATAGTTTCATCGAGCATTGACATAATATGATGGTCAAAGAGGTTTGGAACCTTTGTTGCCTCCATTTCTAGTAAATGAAGATTTTATAATGGTAATTCCACTAATTTAGGTAGTATATGAAATTTTACTAAACTAAATGTTAAAAAATTATAATGATTCCTTTATTTCATGAAATATAGTTTAGAATACGTTAATTCAAATGTAGAATGTGTTTTTAAATTTTAAAACAAAAGTAAAGAGTATAAACTTTAGTATATTGAGCATATACCGAAAACTCAATATTTTAGAAGGGGTTAACCCACGGATTTTGAAAAAAATTCAAAAATATGAAAATCTGGTTTTAATGTATAGTTTCATCGAGCACTGACATAAGATGATGGTCAAAGAGGTTTAAAACCTTTGTTGCCTCTATTTCACTAGAAAATGAAGATTTTATAACGGTAATTCCACTAATTTAGGTAGTATATGAAATTTTAGTAAACTAAATGTTAAAAATTTATAATGATTCCTATATATCATGAAAGAGAGTTTAGGATACGTTAATTCAAATGTAGAATGTGTTTTAAAATTTTAAAACAAAAGTAAAGAGTATAAACTTCACTATATTGAGCATTTACGAAAACTCAATATTTTAGAAGGGTTAACCCAGATTTTGAAAAAATTCAAAAATATGAAAATCTGGTTTTAATGTATAGTTTCATCGAGCACTGACATAAGATGATGGTCAAAGAGGTTTGGAACCTTTGTTGCCTCCATTTCTCTAGAAAATGAAGATTTTATAATGGTAATTCCACTAATTTAGGCAGTATATGAAATTTTACTAAACTAAATGTTAAAAAAATTTTACTAAATTTAGTACGTCACTACCAAACATATTCAGAATGGTTTCAGTCTTAAAAACCAAAATTCAGAAATTGATGACCTGAACTTAGAATAATATTTATAAGCGTTTTCTTGAAAAAAGAAGATTCAGTATGCATTTAGTTATAATAGTTTTATTTTTTTGAATTCAAACATGTATACAAACAAAATAATTTCAAATCAACTATTTTAGACTACCATTTTGATTCAAAATAAGTTTATAAATTCAAAACAATTGTACAGTCTGAAATATTCATACAACATATTTAATTATAAGATTTATAGAGCAATTATCCGCGCGTAGCGCGGAAAACAATCTAGTGCAATGTAAATCTAAGTTATGTTACACCTTGGCAAAATAAAATAAAAAAATAAAAAAGATAAATTTTACACTTGGCAAAAGAAAAAAACATAGTTCACTTGATGTAAAACATGATTTGATTGAATAAATTTTACATTCATTCAAAAAAAGAAAAGAAAAAAAAAAGATAAAACACAATGATATAACAAAGATGAAAAAGCAAAACCATTAATGGTGAAAAGTTTTTTTTTTATAGAGTTACACAAATCGAGTGATCGTGAACCGGACCCATTAACTGTTCATAAAATTCTTGAGCTATCCTCTGTTCTTAAGAACGGAGAAGAAGCCAGACGAAGACTTGTCCAGTTATCCTTCTTTTTTGAACAACATATCCAGTTATCCTCTGTTTTTCACTTATAATGGTAAATAGCTAACTCAAAGGTTGGACGTCTAAACATTTCAGGCCTCGTTTTCAAATTGCTGACTCCAGTGCATAATTCTGTTTTTGGCTTTACTTTTCAAGGCTCAGACCCTTTATCGACTCAAATGTCTCTTCCGGTTAAGCAATCCAGTCAACTGAACCAGACCGGAAATCGATCCATGACACGCACCGTCGGTAAGCAATCAAAATACTTTCTTTTAAATTTTCTTTTTTTGAACACAAAAAAAAACTTTATTTTAAATTTAAAAGTGGGATATTTTAAAGATACCGCCGGAACTTGTTTAAAATGTGGTCTAGTCAGCAAAAGTAATAACTAAAACCGTACACTACCATTTAATTGCGCAACTTGCGTTAGCCTATATATATCATCACAAGTTTCCATTTAATCTCAATCACAAACACAACAGTACTCTACTCTATGGATAAGACAACGACACTTCTCTTGCTCTTGTTCGCTCTCCTCCTCACGACATCTTTATCCAAAGACCTTTGTCACAAAGATGACAAAAACACACTCCTCAAGATCAAGAAAGCCATGAACGACCCTTACACCATCATCTCCTGGGACCCCAAGGACGACTGCTGCACCTGGTACGCTGTTGAGTGCGGCAACGCAACTATTAACCACCGCGTCACCTCTCTAGACATATCAAACGACGACGTCTCCGCTCAGATCCCTCCTGAAGTCGGCGACTTGCCTTATCTAGAATATCTCATATTCCACAAACTCCCGAACCTCACCGGTGAAATCCCAGCCAGCATCACCAAGCTCAAGTATCTCCGTTATCTCTGGCTCAGCTGGAACAGCCTGACTGGCCCGGTTCCTGAATTTCTGAGTCAGCTCAAGAATCTAGAGTACATTAACCTTTCCTTCAATAAACTCTCCGGTTCGATACCCGGTTCCCTCTCTTTGTTACCTAAACTCGAGTTTCTTGAACTCAGCAGGAACAAGCTTACAGGTGAAGAATTACTACTCTCTCTCTCTCTCTGTCTCTATTATTCATCGATTAATCTGAGTAACAAACGATAGTTTTTCTAACCTCAAGTTTAAACTAGGTTCGATACCAGAGTCATTTGGATCGTTTAAAGGAGTGGTATATGCTCTTTACCTATCGCACAACCAGCTGTCCGGTTCTATACCGAAATCATTAGGCAACCTGGATATTAACCAGATTGACCTTTCCCGGAACAAGCTCGAAGGTGATGCTTCGATGTTGTTTGGAGCCAAAAAGACTACACAGCACATTGACCTATCAAGAAACATGTTCCAGTTCAATATCTCCAAGGTTAAGGTTGCTAAAACAGTTAATTTCTTGGACTTGAATCACAACGGGCTCACAGGGAGTATCCCGGTTCAATGGACCAAACTTGATCTTCAGACTTTCAATGTAAGCTATAACAGACTGTGTGGACGCATCCCCAGGAGGTGACCTTCAGAGATTTGATGCTTATGCGTATTTACACAACAAGTGTCTGTGTGATGCACCTCTTCAGAGTTGCAAGTGAGGTTACCAAGCGTTTATCTATAAACTTACCACAAGTATCAATCAAGTCTAATGACAACTGTATTTTCCAATGGCAATGAATAATTAAAATATGATGAATTCATAGCACATTTTCAAAATGTATATGATCTAGATCGGCTAGCAACGCTCGAGTAGGTTAGAAAGTCCATAAAGTTTAGAAGTCGCAAACATTTTAAAAATCTTGATCAAGATATATTTTTTAACAATTTAGGAAATATAGGCCCATATATATAGATAACTTTTAAAAAAGTTTGTAGGAATCAAATAAAATATTTCACTAGACTCATCAACTCTAGCATGTCACCACATGAACCTAGCAAAACCATTAGTGGTGAAAAGTTGACAAAGAATCAAGAACAGCAGAGGTGAATCATGTCCTGATCTCACATCCTGACATGTTTCTTGGAGATTCTCTGGTTATTCACGGAGTTTTTGGACCCTTCTCGCCTCTGAAACCTCACATGGATCATATCCCTTATTCATCTTTATGTCAATCTTACTCAAACAAAACCATTGTAGAATAAGAAAAAGAAGTTGCCCCGGATAAGATAACTGGCATCGGATCATTCAGCTGCTAAGTTCAAACGAGTTTGTACCATTTGCAATCGGACTGCACTCTGTCCTCAACAGGATCATCGCAGATCAGCACAAGAACATGACTGGAGTAACGGTTCTAGCCACACCGAATCTGGTCTCACTGTTATCTGCTTCTCCGTTTCTCTATGAAGTCATGAGACGTCACATTCTTGCTCAACGACTCACCAACAAAGACTTCTGCTTCAATGCCTGATAAAGCGTTACTCAAACACAAGATCCTTACCAAGATCTCATAATTACCAGAAGAAGTGTAGTTAACTCGTCACAGAATTTGATGATCTCTGGAGTTGAGATTGTAGCTCCTGATATGTTCTCTTCTTCCAGCTTTGTAATCCATGGGATATCACACACTCTAGAGATCACACATGTATAATTCACCATCTTTTTGCTCTTTTCTGAATCATCCCGAGTCTTGACATCACAAACTTGGACCTCTTTGTCTCAGGTTTGTTTTATGTACACAACATAGGTTAATTAGTGATTGAATGATCTTGTTACACTGCGATTACACAATATATATACATATATATAGCATCATATTTTACTGAGATTACACCATAAAATGCAATTACTGACTACAAGTAATATGGCATACCAAAGAAGAGGAGACTTGAGCATATTAGCATACATGTGAGGAGACGCCAAGCTTCATGCTTCTCCTCAGCTCTGTACCACTCAAGTGATCCCTAGCTCCAGTCTTCATGTATGAAACCAAAACATAAATATCGTATTGCATACCAAGAAGCTCTGGAGATTGATAACAACAAGTCACAGAACCATGTTCCTCATGTGACAAAGCAAATTCAGTTCCATTTGGATTGTTCTATGTGCTTCCTAATTTTATTTCGTTATGGTTGATCATGATTAGCTCTCAGTCGACAAAATAAAAAGCTTATATTTTATTTTATCAAGAAATCAGGGTTGATTATGATTTCTAACAAAATTTGATGTGAAAATGTAAATTATTGAAAGAGTTGAGTGACCAATGAGAGGAAAACAAAAACAAGATTTGTTGATATCTATGGTCTGAATTCAGATAAGTTTTTCAATTATTAGTTGTTCTTGAAATCTACATATTTTTGGGCGTGTTTTCTTTTAGGTGTTTTCTTTGGTTAGCCGATGAAACAAAAAATGGTGAGAAAGAATGAAATATCTGACCGGTATGACGGCAAACCGGGTAACTCATTTAGGTTACTGGAAAAAGTTTTTTCGAGTGTTGGTATCAAAACACACAAGAAGAGCTCTCTAATAAGACATAAACATATTAGGTCATGTATGCATGAGTGTAAACTCTAAAACAAAATCAAATTTGAAAATAACAGAAGACAAAGCTTCAAAGCTATTTCGAGAGGACTATTACAACCATATAAATCAAAATAAAACTTGGATAGTCATCAAACCATATATGAGTTATAATCATCTAAACGGAAAGCGATGTCTGAGAATAACAGTAACACATCGGTTATCATAAACAAAACAAGCTGTTAGCAATGGAATATTTAACTTGAAAACAAGTAAAGAAAACAGCACAAACCACTTGCTAATTACATTGGTTATGTGGTTTCTCTACACCTCAACATATTCCACAACTCCACGCTATGATTTGATCATATCCACAAAGTTATCATCACCCGGTGTCATCATCTTATGAAACATAAAAATACATAATGGAAAACGATAACATCAGTGTTTCAAAAAAAAAAAAAAAGTGTTTCAAAAAAAAGGAAAACGATAACATCAAGAGCTAAAGCCTATAAGAAGTTATTAAAAACAAGATGTATATTGTGTTTTTGTGTTGATAATATATACGAAAATTTAATACCTACTGAAATACCATATATATGATAGCAATAATACAATTTTATTCAAAATAGTGCACAATAATTTTAACATTTTCTACTTATTGTGAAGAGAATTTACTGTCCAACAATGCAGGAACATCTGATATCTTTCAATGAGCGCTGGGGGCACGTCCGTTAAGGGTACGATCTGAAAATTAAAAGAAGAAAAAAATTGGTTGTTTCTTGTGTTCTCTTCTTACGAAATATTTCTCTTGTCTCTCAAGGTTGTCCACCACAGTGAGATTGAGCCTTCTTATCATCTTATGGATATATGTTTCATCATAGTATGTTTATTGTCATTAGGGTTGTCCACTACCACCAATTGAGTCACAACCAATTCCAATTTATTCACCACAAAGGGATTCACCACCAAGTGACCTTCCTTGGTGATCTCTTCTTGTCTCTCTCTCTTAACGCTGTTATCTCAATCTCCATTTTTCATTACAATGAAGAATATGTCGTAACATTTGGTTTTTGTTTGTGATCATTGATACGCAGATGTGTTCGCATCAGAGATTTGAGGTATTCTCTGTGCTCTCCATCTGATTGTTTTTTTATTATGTCTCTGTGATGTGTTCCGGAACTGTTCCTTCGGTGAGAGCCGAGCCGGTCGTGTAAATCTTGGATCCCCACTATAGAGTAGGTTTTCCGTCTTACTAAGAAGAAATGTCATATGATGTTGTTTTTTTTGTTTGGGATTATGATACAGATGGCCTTGCATGAGCATGCCGAGGACTGCCACCGTCAGCTTATCAGGTATCAAAACGATCCACACAGTGCAAGATGTCCAGATTGTTCTCAACATTTCTGCCCTCTTGTTAGTTTACTCTCCTTTTCTTTTTGTTTGTTGGTTCTGCTAGTTTTGTTTTAAAATGATAAAAACATTTTTGTTAATATATGATACATTATGTATGTTTTCCCTTATATTGTCATGTTTGTGATGTTTATAATCTCAAAATTATTTTATACGGTGCAACGGAAATGTTCATTTTCCTGCCTCATGTAAGGAGATGAAGAATTGGAAGGCAAGAAAATACTTGGGATCTCAACATTTTCAGCCTTACAATGCTTGTCGTGCTGCCTGGGCACGTTTTGATAGCAAGAAGTTGGCCTTGGATGCAAATATTAACTCCTTTCAAGACAAAAAGGGCTATAACTATCTGAATATAGTAGGAGCTGTCTTTGAGGAGGTATCTATAATCTTTTTATAGTAAATTTGTTTGTGTGTCTTGATTAAACATCTTAGTCTCTCTTGTTTGTGTCTTTAATCTCACAGCTGAGTCTAGTCCTAAATCTCTTGCTGTGGGCATGGGTTTCCTACTAGCATAACCCAACTGAGGCTGACTCTCCGCGATCTACTAAGCGTTCTTGAAGAATCTTATGATCCATTGTATGATGTCGTTTTTAATAAGTGCTGGTATAATTGTTCTGCACATTACCTGTGGAAAGGACCGAGAGACGGTGCCTTTAGTTCTGCGATTAGTATGTGTCCCCACTCTATTAATTTGTTCTTCTATTTATTATGCTGCTTATGACATGTTTTATGCATACGCGCTTACCGTTCTGGCCACACTTAGGCCAATGGATCCTTCTCTCACGCAGGAGATTCAGCTTTGGAGGGCCCGTCCACTGAGGGTAATATGTTTAATTCTGAAATTCCTTAAAAAAACACTGCATCTTCTCTTACTCTCTTCTTAAGGTTACAAAAAATCCTCTTGTTATAGCTTTTACAAGATTTCTGTATCTTTTTTTGGGTTCATACTTAAGTAGTAAGACACATAAATTTTGTAGAAATCTATAATAAGAGTTTAAGACGTAATCAAAAATCAAGAGTTGCAAGAGAGATTTCAATAGATAGATGATGTCACTCAGATTTATTTCATAATGATTTGGTGGCCCAAGAAGCCACAACGGCAGATTCCTTTTGTCTCATGTAGTTCTCTCTCTATATGGTCGCTCTCAAATTTTTTGTCTATGAATTAAGTTTAGAGTATGATGTGTCTTGCAGATGGCTTTGTATGAGCATTACCATATTGCAACCATCAACAAAAATTGGGTAGAACAAGAGAAATGAACCATGAAGATTCGACGGCAAGAGAGACAAGAGACACTGGGAAGCAAGACCTAATTAATAATGTTGAGTGAACATTTTTTGGACAAAATTTTTAGTCAAGTTCTCGTTTCCCTCTAGCAACAAACAAACAAAAAACAATAGATGGATGTTCGCACTCTATCTCGATCTCTCTCCAATTGTTTCTTGCTATAATGTTAGAGTAGGTTGTGCCTTGTTACTATGAAGAAAATGTCAATGGATACACCAAAAACTCTTACAATTTTGCATCTGATTGGCTTTTTGTTTAGTTCTCATACATATGGCTTTGTATAAGCATGACGGGGATTTCCAACGTCAACTTACTCTTTGTAGGTTATCTAATTTGTGTTAAAATGATAAACATGATCATGTTAACATATAGGACAATATGTTTTTCTCTTATATTTCTCATTTTTGTGATGTTTATAATGAAAAAAAAAACATTTTCACAGTGCAACTAAAATATACATTTTTCTGCAATATACACAAAGATGATGAATTAGAAAGCAAGAAGACATGAGGTGTCTAAACTTCCTGGCATATCTAGATGCCTAAGCACATTGTGATAACAAACAGTTGTCATTGACTGCAAAGATAAACTCATTGAAATTTCCTTCTCAAATTGCAATTTGACTAGCTTATTAATTACTTTTTATATTACAAATTATATGACGGGTCGTGATTTTCATGAATCTTTGTGATGATGATAACATACTATCATGGTATTCTGGTAAATCCATTGATGTGATAATATTAGGCTTAAAGATAATACAAAGGCCCAACTTCTTATTATTGGGTTTAACAAGATATAAAAACCCGATCATAGTACATGTTCGGCCCATAAAAGAGAGATATAAAGTCAGAGAGAATAGAAGCAAGTAGTTTAGGTCAGAAGAGTTTTCGTGGAGAAGAAGCAAACTGGAAGCTCCGTCTTGAAAAAGACCAGATCGGAAGTTCCCAGAAGAATCGAATTTACTAGTAGCGAGGCTAATTCTCCGAACATGGATGTAACAGAGAGGCAACAGATATCAGCAAGGACGATCGAAAAGGTGGGACTCGTCTTGCGTAATATCGTCGACGATTACAACCGCGTCGCTAAGGACTCGGGCAAGCGCGCGTTGTGGGCGTTCTTCTAGGCAGGGACTCCCGTGGTATCGTTGACGTCACCAACAGCTACCCAGGTTCGCCTCAATTCCCTATCCACTAGCGAGATGGACATATACCAGAAATTTTGGGTTAAAGGGAAAAATATATGTTTAGGTTGTATTTGAGTTTCCATTGATGCTTATCTCTAGACGCTGTCATTAGGAACTAAGCTGTTGCTTGCGTATGACTTATTTGGTTCGGCATATTTATTTGTAGTTCTCTTCAAGGAGGATGAACCAAGTAGCTGGTTTCTTGATCAAAAACACCATGAGTCAATGTTAGCCCTTTTCAAGGGCATTAATGGTACTTCTCATAAACGCCATACGCCATCGAGCCCACTCCACCGCTTGACTGCTTGGTGATGTGTCTTCTTCACCTCCTATAACTACATGCCAGGTTGGCAGGTTAAGTGAAGACGCCACGTCAAGGGTCATGGAAACCGTGAGCTTGTCCAAGTTGGCCAGTAGCATAGAGAAAGATTTGGCAAACACGTGGACCAATGAAAGAGATGTATTAGATGGAGGAGAAATATAAGCCACAAATCTTGTCTGTGAATCCTCAGCCAAGAAAAATAGTTTAAAACTCACGCGCACTCCCACTTAGTTCAACTTGCTTCCTCTCTGTCTTCTCTCCTTCGCTCACAAATCTGCAAGATAGACACGAAGAAACTCATAATATTTCTGATTCAGTTCTGAACAAAGGTGAGTTTTTTTTTTAAATATAAATATTATAATAAAATATTATTTTTTAAAAAAAAGGTGAGTTCTAACAATGGTTCAAATGTTTTTTTCTGTTGGTTTCTGAACGTAATGACTTTGGTTCTGTTTTTTTTTTATACAGGTGAAAAAAAACTAAACATGGATCGTTATAGGAGGAGGAACACAGAGGATCTAGTTGTACCTAACTATCACGAGACATCAGATTCATACCCATCTCCTGATATGTGGGATGGATGGAGCATGAACTCCCATAAAGCTGCAGAGAAATGCTTTGACTTCGATGTGATTAACAATGGCTTCAGCGGTGGATTATACAGTCAGATGGAGATGGGGACGAGTGGAGAAGGAGAAGAAGAATCAAAGAGGCTAAAGACTGCTGGTTGTTTCCATAATTCTGTTTCGTCACTTCACGCTTTCGATGAGATTCAACAAATGGATGAGGATGACATATTCTTGTACATCCCCTCGCACTCTCTCAGATAAACTGTTCATACATAAACACATACTCAATAGATTCCGATATAATTGTTATTTATCTTTTGTTTCCGGTTCTTACTGAAGAAGTTCCATTTTAGAGGATGTTCCAGCTGATGATAACGGAGAAGTCTCGATGTTTCATTACAACCGGGAAACTTGTCATGACATGCCTCTTATGGTAAACACATGTCTCTTTTTAAAATATAGCAATTAGGCCTAATATTAGCAATGTCATAAATAGCAGAAAAGACAAATAATGGTAGACGCATCTTGCGGAGTTCACATTAGCAGCTCTCAGACTTTGGGGACTAATTTTGGGTAGACTCTGGGGGTTAGTAGATTCTAGATCTCATGGTTACAAAGCGATGTGTGAGTGTGACCGTCTCCTATATAGCTATTTATTTTTCCTAGGGAGATTATCTTGTTATAATTAGTAGAGATGTTAATTTTTTGGTTTGTTATAATTAGTAGAGATGTTAATTTTTTGGTCCAAGGAGGAGGAAGTACCAATGAAGATCTCGGATCTATGGGAGTATAACAAGGATGAAATATCTACAGAAGTAGTGCTGCAGGATTTACAGAGGGCTACAGAAAAAGTGAGTGTGATGATCTTTACTCTTGCCTACAGCCTTGGTTTGAGATTTTCTGGCATCTCATTATAAGTCTTGTAACAACAAACTTGAATTTTGCACAATTTTGCACTTTGTTACATAGTTGACTGATGATACCCGCAAATGCTTCCGTGATACCTTTTACCGCCTTGCCAAGAACTCACAACACAAGTCTGAATCAGAGTTCCTAGAGGACAGAACCAGGTTAGAGAGACTTTCTTCATTTAAATGGACTTGTCTGCATGAGTAAAGTCTCACCATCTTCCATGGTTTTTCTATAGGTACATAAATCAACAAACTGAAATGGAAACAAACTCAATAGACAGAGCCGTCGCCAACCTCACATTCAACAAGATGGGATCCAATATGACAAACATGCATCCACCAAACATGAGATGAAGTTTAATGTACATCAACATTTATATCTTTGGTGTTTTTTTTAGCTTACTATCCCCACCCACATGACCAAATAGTACATAGCCTTATATATATATAGAATACATACACAAATATATTCATACATCAATACATTCAGCTACACACACACGTGAACTATAACACATACAAATACATGAAAACATAATTGCAAAGCAAACTGATATATATTTTTATTTGAAACAAACGTGAACACATGGCCTTGTTCAGCCATACCTGAAAGTGAGACTAGACCCACCTAACTTGTCATCCACCAAGGCTGACAACCTCTCCCCTTGTGTAGGCGACAGATGGTTACTCCAGTCACTAACTTCTCCTTTCCTAAACAAGTGTCTGTTCTCAAAGTTCTTAATCGATTTGCCTGCCTTGTTCACCTCCAACTTCTTTAGACTCTCGAAGCTACACAGATCCGCTATCGCCTTCACAACACCCTTTCCTTCCTCTTCTTCCGTGAAAGAAACGCCCAAGAAACTTGCAAGCTTTTTCACGTTAGTTTCAATGTCTTCTTTCAGATCTTCGTATTTTAAGAACAAGACTTTCTCTGGTCTCTTCAAGCTCTCTCTCCAGTACCCCAACATGTGTTCCCAAAACGGCCCGAACCCGATCACTCCCCTGCAGTACAGATCAAACCCTTCTTTCAACGAGACAGGACTCACTGACTGCGACTTTATGCTGTTGCTGAAATGCCACGAGGAGATGAACGTGTCGAACGGGTTCCGACACAAGTACACAACCTTCACTCCCGGTTCCTCGATGGAGCCCTTGAGAGAACCGAACGGGACGTGTGTTGCGAACGTTCTCGGACTAGCTAGACCAGAGAGGTCTGGAACTTCTCCGTTTGCGTAAAGCTTGTACTCCAAGAAAGGTACGAGGTCATGAGGGTTTGACGTGAGGAGAGGGTGGTCAGAAACCGGATCAACCCGGTGTCGGTTAAGGATGGTAAACGTTAAAGCTTTTAACCATGTTGTGCCGGACTTTGGTATGGTGGCGAGGATAACATCTTTTGGAAGGGGCTTGAAATGTTTCTGGAAGGACATGATGGCATGAATCTCCTTGGCTTGGCACCAAAACCCTTGGAAAAGGTAAAGGTGACGAGTTCTCCAACCTCTCTCCTTAGGAAGTGACTCCAACATGTCCAAGAACTCGTAGCTTAGCCCTTCTTCTTCTTCTTGGCGTTGGTCTCGGCCTTTGACTTCTTCCTTGAGAAGCTCGAGCTTGTGGCAAATGGGGAAACTTGGGATCGCCATTAGTGGAACACTCTTGATGCTTGAGGTCGCCATTGTAAAACGTGTTTGTTTGTTTTTTCTTTGAATCTTTAGGTTTTGTTTGATATATTTTTCGTGTGTGAGTTTGCTGTTTATATAATAATAATAACGTGAATGCATGGAAGAGATGTGTTGTGAAGAGAAGAGATCTCAGATTTTTTCACGCACGTTGGATAAAAACGGCGTATGCGTTTATTTACTTTGGCCCACACTCCAACTTTACACTTTCTAACAAGAGTGATGTGTCATTTTGTCTGTATTTTCGAAAGACAAATGTGTCGACATAGAATAGTGTTAATAGATAAATATATATATCGACATGCCGTTAAATGCGCAACCTTGGTATCGGATGCGTTGATGCACTAAGGAAGTGGAGCCTACGTTGCTTTCTTAATATCCTAAGTCGACAGCTATAGACAAAGCAAGTGAGTGAGTTATAAGGCCTACTTTAATGGAGGATGATACATATCTTCTTTGATTATGACTTTAAACCATATCCTTCTACTTCTTGTCTTTATATGCATCTCCTGTTTTTTTCCTTCATGTTTATCAAGTAATCGAAGAGATATGTATCCGGAAACAATCAGTTGCGTACTCTTCTTAGATTAAAAATTGTGAAATGTTGGTGGTAACATGAAGAACACATAAAGACTCTCTAGGGGAATATATTAACAAGACAGCATAATAATGGTATAGGTTGAAATTCATTTTTACAGAACATATATTGAAGAATCCTATAGCAGACGAAGTAAGCAATTTATAAACCAAGTTTACGTGTAGTATGTCAATTTAAATACCGTTAAACTTAATTGCATTTTTTAGTTTGAATGGTCTAATGTTACGATTTTTAAATTATTATAGTCGCATAGTAATGAGTCGATGACCACCGAACATATAGTCCGTTGTAGGTAATATTTTATTCTATTAGTTTTGACCCGAATCTCCAGAGTTAAAACGCAGCCGTTTGGAGATATCAGGAGTCAGGACGTTGGAAGTGCAGAACATGGTCAGATTCATGAAGATGGGGGAGGACTGAGGAGATTCTCCGTAGAGAAATGGTAAAGATAATGTGTGAGAAGGAAAATACTGAAGAGCCGATGATGTGTCTCTCTCATGTGGTGGGCTTTTAACCAGGCTACGCGTGTAAATTCAAAGCCCACAAATTGCTAAACGATGCCGTATTATGAACGTAACTGCCATGCATACATCAACTTGGCGTTTTGTAAAAAATACAGCAACAAGTTTATGTGTCTTATGTTTAGTAATGTTGAACTTAATTGCATGTAATTTGGTTCGAATGGTCTAATGTTTATAATTTTAAAATTATTATAGTCGCATATAGTAATGAGTAATGACCACCACCAAGCATATAGTAGGTAATATTTTATTCTATTAGTTTTGACCCGAATCTCCAGAGTTAAAACCACATAAAAATGACTTGATAGGACAAATGCTATAGGCCACAGCCCTCTAATAACACAGATGAATAATGCTGCAAGCAAACAGAACGAACGGAGAAGGACAAAACAGAAAACACACAAAAACAAACAAACAAGTCTCTGCTCTTTTAGTGAATTATATTGTCTCGTTCAACTGTTTAAGAGCATAATTCACGTGCCAACCCGATTCGTCCATTGGGAACATCGATCAAGACACGGTGGTTCTGCTGCTGCATGCTTGCGATCACATTCACCACAGAGTTTACGTTTTCCGGCGCCACGGCAATGGCGAGACACGACGTACTCCCGGCGGTGCTGTGCAACATAAGGTTATCCGCGGGCATCGTCATGTTCACTCCCTTCAACATGAACGTTATCGCCGGCACCGTGACTTGCCCTGAGTAGCACGTGTCGAAACCTCCAAGTGACGTCACCACTGCGTTACGTGGCTTCACACGCCTCCTGAACTCGTCCCTCACCGCCTCGTAAACCGACTTAGCCAGCCGCGTGTACACGGTCCCTGCACATCATATAGTCGGTTTGCAAAAAATGTTATTACCTAACCGAGATTAAACCGGTTTACAAAAATTTAATATCGTACCGGAGTCAAAGATGGTTCCAGCGCCGGTGGTGGGGTTAAAAGCAATAGCTTCCTGAGGTAAATCGACGACTTTATTACCAACACGTATCGCAAGGAGGTTGACGTAATACAACGAAGACCTTCTCGGGTTTCTCATTAGTGGCGTGTACTTCAAGCGCAGGGGCTGAGAAGTGGGACCGAGTCTCAGCGAACCGGAGAAGGCGAGGGACCTGAAACTAGGTAAACAGTACGAGAAGGTGGACTTGTAAAGTGACTGAGCCTGTGTCATGAGTGATAAGGGGCCTCGTCCCAGGCCCAACAAGCCTTGTGGCGGAGGGATGGTTCCTCCACCGGCGACCTTGTTGACGCATCCAAAGGTGAAGGATTCGATAGGATCGGCGGCTAGGCGGATCGTGTCCTGAGATAGATTAGCGGCGATGGAAGAACTTCCATATGTGAGGTTGAATGAGCACGCGCTTGATCCGCACGTGGGGTTGGGTACCTGCAAGACAAGCATTCACGTGAGTTAGTGCACTGTGTCGGTCTGAGTCAGTGTGTTCTGTAGTCCCGTGAATGATTTATTTGGAAGTGTGGGTGGAATAATCAATTATTAACCACATGGGACCCCACTTCTCTGTGAAAAACTTTTTCACAAAAACTATATTATATACACGTATAGTTCATCGAATATAATATAATCTAGATCTGATATACTCCCTTGAAAATATTAGTTTTGAATATAATTTTCTAATTGGGGAAATAATATTATCATTGATCAGATCTTAAAAACGAAAACAAATCGCAGGTTGCTAATATTAAAATGCGAGTTCATTATAGTATGCGACATGCATGAGCAAAAAATGTTCAAGTCGATTCATTAATGGAAGCTACGTTAGTATAATAAAAAGTGTGAAGAATAAAGTTAAAATCAAAAACATTCCATGAAACATATTTATTGTAACTGTAGGTCGGTGTCAGGTGTGTGTAAGTACGAGATTATTATACCTGCTTACACTGAGGAGCGTTGCAACTGACGTTCTTATAAGTGGTGGATTTGGCTGGAGAAAAGGCGGTGGTTGAAGGACAGCCAGCGCAGCCAGAGCAAGGTAACCACGCCACGTCACTGCTCGTGTCCATGGCCAGGAGTAGAGTCTGAGCCGGAGTACCGATCTTAGCCTTGACAATGTACGTCGCGCTCTGCAGCATCTGACGCCCGGAGGCGACGGGAACAACAGATCTCCCGGCGACGAGACTGGTCAAGTACTGGAGACGGGCCTGGTCTTGAGCCAGTGTCTTCAGTACACGTGCTTCCCATGAGAGTGGGGAGGATGATTTGAAGGGTGAGCAAGGGCTGTCTATGTGGAAGATTCTCAGGGTAGAGTCTCTGTCTTGAGTGTTGGTGAGGTCACAGCTCGGGTGGTTCAACCCAAATGCTAATGGGATGATGAAAAGAAGCTGGATGAATATAGCTAGAGTGGTCATTGTATTATATGTTTTGGGTTAGATGTGATATTAATTGGTTAGGCATGAGTGGGTATATATAGTACTATAGTAGCTTAAGCTGCAATATTTTCCAGTAGTGCAAAAGTTACTTGAGATCTCCCCTACTTTTGTAATTGATGGGCTGTTTAGTAAAATAATGAATACATTCCACTTATGCAATTGATGTAAAAATTGAACATGCTTGACGAATATTCATTTTTAAAAATATTTTTATATACAAGAAATTGGTTTATACAAAAGATCGGGATAGTCACATGTAGGGCCAGATATGGGTTGAAACTTGAAACGCTGCTCGTCAAGAAAAGTAAATTTTATTGTACCAATGATTAAACGCCAGCTCAGCAACAACTCATGCTCTTCAGATCCGAACCGAACTCACGTGTCGTTTCTAATAGGCTAGAATTCGTTTCGAAGTGATGTGGGCTTTGCTTCCTAAATGGGCCTGGACTAACTAAATAAGCCCAATAGTTATACAAAGTGAACAGCTCTAGGGTTTTGAGTTTATTTCTTCTGGATTATATAATCGTCGAGGAAGTGCCGCCGCAAAAATAATCACAAGTCCTCCTGCTCGCAACACCTGCAAACATGGTTCGTCCGATCTTCTCCCTTTCCTCTCACTTTGTGTTTATGCTGTCCCAACGGTTTTGTATCTCTTGGCCGTTCAAATGATTGCTCAGTTCTACGTAGAAATGGATATTCGACTATGGTGTAGTTTAGTTTGTGTCTTTGTGAAATGGTCTCTCTAGCTTGGTCGCTTCGTGCCGTAGAACATATGTTCTTTAATATTCGAATAGGCTGTATCAAATGTGATAGTTTTATATCGGTTTACTTTGTTGTCTGACTCTTTCGCTTGTGTTTGGTTTGGCTTGACGTTTTTATGTTTTGAATGTAAAATTTTGCAGGCGAGAGGATTGAAGAAGCATCTGAAGAGGCTCAATGCACCCAAGCATTGGATGCTTGACAAACTTGGTGGTGCCTTCGTACGTTTTCTTTTTCTCATACTCGTGTCTTCAAGACCATTCATTACATATGCTTGTGACACGTGTCTTAAACTGTTCATGATGTTGTTTCTTGCAGGCCCCCAAGCCGTCTTCTGGACCTCACAAGTCGAGGGAGTGTCTTCCTCTTGTCCTGATCATCAGGAACAGGTTGAAGTACGCTTTGACATACCGTGAGGTCATCTCCATCCTGATGCAGAGGCATATCCAAGTTGATGGAAAAGTGAGGACTGACAAGACATACCCTGCTGGTTTCATGGGTAAGTCTCTTTGGACTCTTTCGTGTTCATGTATATAATGATCATTGTACTAAGTTGTATTTCAATTTGAATAGATGTTGTATCCATCCCCAAGACGAATGAGAACTTCCGTCTTCTGTATGACACCAAGGGACGTTTCCGTCTCCACTCCATCAGGGACGAGGAAGCTAAGGTAAGCTTGGCTTATATTAGTTAGTGATTGAACTGAGTTGAATAATGTGTGCATTGGTTTGTTGTACCTTGCAGTTCAAGCTTTGCAAGGTTAGGACTATCCAGCTCGGACAGAAGGGTATCCCTTACCTCAACACTTACGATGGTCGCACCATCCGTTACCCCGACCCACTCATCAAACCAAACGACACCATCAAGCTAGACCTCGAGGAGAACAAGGTCGTGGAGTTCATCAAGTTCGACGTTGGCAACGTCGTGATGGTGACTGGGGGTAGAAACAGAGGGCGTGTTGGTGTGATCAAGAACCGTGAGAAGCATAAGGGAAGCTTTGAGACGATTCACATCCAAGACTCGACGGGACATGAGTTTGCAACGAGGTTGGGCAATGTGTTCACTCTCGGGAAAGGAACGAAGCCGTGGGTGTCTCTTCCAAAGGGTAAAGGTATTAAGCTTACCATCATTGAGGAAGCCAGGAAGAGGCTTTCTGCTCAACAAGCTGCTTAAAATGTTTTATCGTTGAAGGCTGCTTTTGTGTCACAGACTCGCTACTTGTCTCAGTTTTGAGGTTTTTTCCTCTTTTATGTTTGCTTGCTTGCTTGAAAAACCTATTACAAGACAGTTTATGATTCCAGTAGAACGTTTTGTATGGATAATTTTAGTAATTTTTCCTCTTTGCATCTGTTGACTTTATATTAAAATTTAAAACCATAACGAGATTGCTTAGTCAACGAATAGGTAAGCTCATCGATTAGATTGAAATAAAAGGTGAAGGTGGGAAGAAGCACTTCGTTTTTTACTTCAGTACCAACTTGACTTCTTCTCTTGTTCCTATCATACGGAAGACCCTTCTTACATTGTTAGCTTCTGTCTTTATATCTTAAGACATTCTGGTTCCTACCATCTCTTTTTCAGACAGTAGCTCAGCTTTTACCCCCAACTTACATGTAAAAACTGTCTGAAGATGGTTACAATTGGCGCATATACGGACAGAAGCAAAGTCAAAGGAACCGAAAACCTTAGGAGTTACTTCAAATGCACGTAACCAAATTGACAGACTTTAGAGAATAGAGACGGTCAAGAGATTGTTGAAGATGAAGCAGATGCCAGGAGATCGTAAGCCAGAGCCGTAGTTAAGAAGAAATAGAAAAAGATGTCACACCTCATTACCTCAACATGACAGACGTTGTAAAATCTTTTAGTGTTAAAACTTTTAAGGTTACTAGTAAAAAAACAGAGACGTAGAAAGTGAAAGATGTGTAATGATGTAATAAACACACAAAGGCATACATACATACAAAGAGAGCCATCATTGTTCATTATTTAAAAAGAAGTTAAAAGCACATGCTAGTAGCCGACACTATGAAGTAAAGGCCAGCGAACGTGAAAGCCTATCACTTTTTTCAGATCTCTCTCTCTCTCTCTCTCTCTATATGTATATTCTTCAGTCTGACTTTGTCTGAAAAACTAGATCTGTCTCTCCAATGGCTTCTCCTCTTCTCCCAACTTCATCTCCTCCTGATCACATCCCAGGTAGTAATGATCCACAGTTGCTAACCTCTCTACGCGTCCTCGTTTCCCGCGTCGTAGCCTCCGCCCGTCACGCTACATCCGACGCTCGTCCCTGGACAGAGCTCATCGACCGCTCAGCGTTTTCACGGCCACCATCTCTCTCCGAAGCAGCGTCGCGTGTAAGAAAGAACTTCTCCTACTTCAAATCCAACTACATAACCTTAGTAGCAATCCTGCTCGCGGCCTCTCTCATCTCACACCCTTTCGCGCTCTTCCTCCTCGCGTCCCTCGCCGCTTCTTGGCTCTTCCTCTACGTTTTCCGTCCCTCGGATCAGCCCTTGGTCATCGGAGGACGCACGTTCTCTGACCTGGAGACGCTGGTGATGCTCTGTCTCTGCACTGTGGTGGTGATGTTCATGACGAGCGTTGGTTCGCTCTTGATGTCTACTCTGGCTCTTGGGATGATGGCTGTGGCCGTGCACGGCGCGTTCCGTGCGCCTGAGGATCTGTTTCTTGAGGAGCAAGAAGCCATTGGGTCTGGTCTTTTCACATTCTTCAACCAAACTGCTTCGAACGCAGCAGCTGCTGCTATTGCTACATCCGCTATGTCACGAGTTCGAGCCTAAGCTTATTAAAAATTTACCACAACATATACGTTTTCTTCATATTTGTATACTATTGAATTTATTCACTCCTTTTTGTTTTTGTTACTCGTAATATTTCAGTTTTTGTTAATTTATTCTCAACAATATGTGGACTTGGATGTAATAAAATCTTCTAAACTTGAGTATTTAACTATTTCTGTTTTCTGTTTTTCTTTTACACCAAAGTAAAAATGGGATAAGCTAGCAACCATGACTGAAGAATAAGAAGAAAAAATTACAGGTGGTGCTCTCTTGTTAAGAGCTCTCTCTGTTGTATTGATTAGTCTCCTCTGCAGCCTTTGCCCACACATTGGCCATCTTCTCTGCATATCCAACCTGCAAGAGATCATATAACGCTAAGAGAGCATCCATTTCATGTAATAACTTCCTCTAAACAATAAGATCTCATTCATCTAATAATAATGTACCTGGTTAACAACAAAGCCCTTCATCATATTCAAGAAGTCTGCACGTCTTTCTCTGTCCAGCCTTTCAACCTCGCTCCGGTTATTTTCCTGTAATGGTATATACATATTCACATAAGACTTCAAATCGGCATATAACACTGGTTATGTATATGGGCACTGACTGAACCACCACCTTGATTCGCTCATAGTCCCTGATGGCTACGTTTTTGGCGTCTTCAGTGGCCTTGATGGTTTCTTTTAACTCTTCTATCTTCTTAATCCTTGATTTGTCGCCGCCAAATACCTTTGACGATGCAGCTTCTAGCTTCTCTGCTCTTCCTTCAAGAGAAGAAAGATCAGATAGAAGCGTCTGCACTGTCAGTAAAGCACTAGATCTATCTGCAAATGCGCCCTGGACGGCCAGCATTACTCCAAGGTAATCGTGGAGTGTGTCCTGACATCAAACAGCAGTTCTAATGAAACCAAAGCTCATCTCGAACGGAAGCGGATCAATTCATATCTATATTACCAAATGCTTAACGGTCTGAGAGTTCAGCTCTCTGTAAAACCTGCTAGCTTTCACAGCTGCGGTGGCCAAATTCTTCATATCATTAGCACGAGCTCTTTGAGAATTGAAGACAGCTTCTTCGTTCTCGAACTTCGTCAGCTTAATGAACGCTAATCCCAATTCCCCCAACGTCTCCCCCATGTCCTGCTGTGCCTTGACAAGTGTTTCAGCCTACAAAACAACATACTAAAGCTCAAGTGATGATGCATAAAAACGAAGTTAAAACAAGTATGAAAAACTTCCACCTGCTGTGAGGCATTAATAATCTCTTTCTCAAGATCATGCATCTTCTCCTTCCTCTCCATAAACTCTTTATCTTCCTCCACAACAGCTGGTTTTGCTCCACCCCAGTCATTAGAAACCGACTGTCTAAGCTCCTTAAACAATCTAAACAGATCTCTACCGCCTCTAGGTGACTGAGCCACCTCAGCCCCTTCACCAAACAACTGTTTCGGCAAGATCATAGACGCCACGTCAGCGCTAGCCAGCAACGGTAACTTCCCTTCAACCTGAAGAAACACCTTCAACTCATCGCTACTCCTAATCACAGGATGCGAAGCAAGCCTGCGCAAGTACTTCTCCAAAGCAACTCTCCTCTGCTCAACAAACTCATGCCTCTGCATCACTTGCCCCTCCACCACGCTCTTATCCGGCCTCGGCGGGATGCAGAACCCTCTATAAGACTCAGCCAACCTATCCGCCAATGCGACAACGTCTCTAAACCTCCTCCTCACGGTAAAGTCCGAACCTTTGTAATCAGGGAGATTCGTTCTGGTGGTGATCAGGTAAGTGATGTAAGTGCCTCTTCCTCCAGAAAGCATGGAGCTTGCAGCGACGTCCTGCTCCTTCTGAGGGCTGGAGACAGTGATCTTGATGTAATCTGAGGAGATGGAAGAAGAGGTCGGAGATCTCGAGGAATGGCTGATGCTATCGTCTGAGGCGTTGTCGTCGTCATCGAAAGGGCTGAAGATGACATCTGCGTAAGAGGGAGGCTCGAGGTAAGAGGAGGTGCCGTTTTGAGGAGGAGGAGGAGCGGAGAGTGGATCGGAATCTGCCGGAGTGACGATAATCGGCGGTGGAGAGAGGTTGTGGCGGCCGGAGTTAGAGTGGTCGCCGTTGACGTTGCTTCTCGTCAAGGGATCGGAGCGGAGGAAGAGATTATCCATCTCCTCCTTGGAGGCGTGGAGGTGGATGTCTTCGTCGTTCTCTGAGCCCATCATTTTCCGATGAAGTGATAAATCTAATTTTAGTAAGAATCGGAGAGGGAAACTGAGATTCCGATGATACGGTGGTTGTGAACCGCGATTTAAAGCCGGAGCGGCTAAGTTGCGGCGGTGGTGGTGGTTACGGAGGAGGCTGGATCGATGAGTGTCGTGAAGTCTCTCGTCAGATGACCAAATTGGGGAAGATGAGATGACATTCGGGTCAGGTTAAATACTTCAGATGGGCTTTGACCCGAGCCGGCCTTAATAGGCCCAATATACAACTTAGCAAGGAGTTAGCAAGGTATCTCGTGTGTAGCGTGCTACAAAAAGAGAGTATTATTTGATAACATGTTGTAAACTGCAATAAAATACTATAAAGAATCGAAAACGTATATAGCTACGTATCATTTAAGTAGTGTTATCTCTGCTTTTCACTGAAATAACTACGATGTTTCTTTGATGGATAAATTATCCAAATTGCAAAAATAGTCGTATCATTGGCATTATGATGAGCTAGCTCCGTCATCCACATTCATTGAAATTACTACGATGTTTCTTTGATGGATAAATTATCCAAATTTCGAGAAAGTCGTATCATTGGCATTATGATGAGCTAGCTCCATCATATCCATGTGTGAGTCACATGTGACACACTTATTAGTGGCGAGGTGCAATGCGCAAGAAAGCCTCTCCGTTTATTTTATTTGTGTAAATGAACAGTTGCCAAGCAACTTCACCACACTTAACATTATTTAACAAGTTTGGACCCATTGCATCGAAGTTTCATCATTCAAAGATAATCTAAATACCCAAGGCTCATATATACTTTGGGTCTTTAAATAATATTTTTAAGAAGCCCAAGTCTAAGACAATCTTTTATGATATCTACAAAGCTTTCTATCTACACCTCATTGCCACAAAACTTCTCAAGTCATAACAGAGAGCTTCTCTCACACACTTTTGCACCTTTTTATAAAGCGCGCCAAACCTCTGTTCTGTTCTATCACACCAAACCTGAATTAACTACCAAAGACTCTTGTTTCCTTCCCTTTTTCTCTCTTAGGCGGCAAAGATGTTGGACATAGCGTATGAACTGGTAGGACAAGCCACGTCGAACTCGCTTCTTATGTTCTGTTTCTGCAACATCATCATAGTCATAATCATCACTGGATCATCAAAACCCGGTTCGATGGATTCTCAAGATTACTCATTTACTACTACCCCTGTGAGCTTCAATACGTGCAACAACCTTGCTTCAGAAGATCATGATTGTGGTGTTGATGATGATGAAATGGTTGTGGTTGATGTTTCATCTGAACAAGATGAGTCTCTGACCGAAGCCTCCAGCATTTCAGACGGAGACAAAGAAAGCAGCCATTGTTGTGATGATGATGATGAGGAGGAGGAGGAGGAGGATGAGGATGAGGACGATGAGAGCAACGAGGAAGATGTTGAAGAGGATGAAGAAGACGATGAGTTAAGAAAGAGAGCAGAAGAGTTTATAGCAAAAGTTAACAATGAATGGAAGCATGAAAAGCTTAGAGCTTTGAACTTAGTTTATTGATTTGTTCAAATATTAAACCGTTTTTATAGATTTAAATATACTTATTTTTTACCTTTGTGTAACTTTGTATCATAGTTTTTTTTCTAAGGTTAAATGAAGCGTGACATTATTTCTATTTAGTCCCAAGATTTTCATACAAACAGTAATTAAGTTTAACCTCTGTATTTAGCCAACGGCCTTTGTTTAAACACCACCATTTTGTAACCACACCATACAGGTATGCGCCGTTGCCTCTCTTTTTTTGTTCCTACAAATTTTCCAGAGACAGAGGAAACAGAGAGAACAGAATGATCATGATCTTGGTTCTGTTCTGATTGATTTGAATCTCCACATTTTTTTTTTCCAACAAGACAATGATGGATCCAAATATGTTTGCAGAAGATCCTTCCTATGCTGAGAAATTCGACATTGATTTCGAATTTGACGCTCCTCGGTTCTTTGATTTCTCCAAACCGGAGCTCGATTCAGAAACAGAGGAAACAGAGCTCTGGTTTGAATCAGCTGGAAACTATCCTCCTTCGCGTAAGATCTGCTTTCTATTTGATAATTTTGAAGCTTTTTTTTGTTTTTCCTGACAATGATTATGCCTTTTTATCTCAGCATTTAGCCTAAATCTGAACTGTAGACTCGAAGATACTCATCTAAAGATCCCCAAACCCATCTCAGATAAATACAACGGTATTACACGCAATTCCTCTGTTTTTGCTCTGTTTTCTTGCGGCTCAAGGTTCTGTTTTATGGTGATTAGGGTTCATTTATTACCACCAAACTGCTAAACATGTTCACAACCCGACACAAAAGTCTAAAACCAAACCTTTTTTACGAAAAAACTCGACTTTGACGAGACCCACTGCTTCTTTGTTGGCAAGACAGAACAAACCTCTTGACATTTACTCTGTTCAGCTTCTCACAAGGTATATATATATATATATATATATATATATATATATATATATAACATGTTTCCTTTGCGTAGTCAGCTTTAACTAAAATTCAATGTTTTGTAGATGTCAGAGATCATTAGGGAAGCTTGAAGGCAAGGTCTCCTCCTCAATCTTACTATCAATGCCTCAAACACAAGATACCAAAAGGCAAAAACTTGAATCTGGCTTCTTGCGCAAGGTCTTTTTTCACTCAGTGCTCTCTCATCTTAAATCCATTTTGTTTTGGGGACTAATACTATTCACCTTTGTGAAATTAGATATCACGGTTGGAGCAAACTCCATTTGTACATAAGGTTCCAAAGAAGGTAATGCACATAAGGTTATCAACTAAACATTCATTGCATCATATTCTTGTATGTAATATAATTGTATTTACAGGTATCAAAAGTCACAGTTCCAAAAGAACCTAACCTTAAGACTGCTCAAAGAGCTGCAAAACAGCGGTAAGGACTTTCTTGAATTTTTTTGGTTCCTCAAATGGTATGCTTACTTGTTCTATACTATGAATATTTTTTTCAGGTTTAAGGCTAATTCAGCACCTGAGCAGGTTGAGAGATTTAGCTCTACAATGAATAAAACAGTGCGTGTGTGTTTCCTTTTTTTTTGTTTCTTTCAATGCAAGCAACTCGCTAGCAGTACTAACTACAAATCTGTGTTGTTGTCTGAACCCATTTGTAGGTTCAAGAAAGTTCTTTGACATCTTTGCATAAAAAGAATACGCCTCGCTCTCAAGATTTCCAGGTCTCAATCTTCTTGAAGGCCATTTCGAAAACTCATATTCATACCACAATCTCACCAGCATCCTGTTTCTTTATGTTTATGTAGGGATTTCATCTAAGGACATCTCTTAGAGCCAAGGAACGCTCTTCTAATGTACGTCTAAAAATCTAAGCTGATTGTTAATCTCTCATCTCTTCAGCTATAATGAGATTTCTCCTCCTGCAGGCTAAAAACGCACCCGTGGATGTTCCTACACACTCCCTAACGTTAGTCAATGGTCTTTTATCTATTTTGGATTAACTCAAAAAATGGAATCACGACTTCTCAGAATGTTTCTTTCACATCTTGTGCAGGTCAAAGTCTGTTGGTTCTAGAAAGGTTAGGAAAGTCAAGGAATCTCTCAGCTCAAAGACAATTAATAGTCAAGTTTATGACTCTAAGATTAGCCATTTAGAATCAAAGGTGATGCATGTTTCCTCTCCCAACTAGAACTAGAGACCATGGAAGGTCTTTAACTAACATAGATAACATAAAAAACTCACAAAATCTCCGCATTCTTGATATATAGGCATCAAGCAAATTTGGTGAAGCTATCGAAATCAAACATGAAAACAATTTTCCGAGGGTAAGTCACTGATACTATACTGTATGTTGGTTCTTGAAAATCTTTTACAACGTTTTCATGGACAATATGTGATATCTGTAGATGGAGAACCACCGTTGTTTTAGTGCATTGAAGGAATTTGAAGCTCCAAAGGTCACAAACTCCCAAGATGAACATTTTATTGAATCTCTCAGAAAAGTAAGTGAGCATTTTATCATATTCAACTTGTATTAAAATTTGTGTTTTCTTATGAATAATAAAAGTATTGCCTTTGTCTTACAGCTATGTCTCACTTCTGATACTGATTTAGTCGCTCCTTGTATCTCATCTACATAGAGATTTTTCAAAATATCAATCTGCTTGTACAAATTAGACATGGCTATGAACAGATTTGAGAGGGAGGGATCATTCATGTTTAGAAGGTATTTGAAACCATGTGCCTTGCTCCCTCTCGATATTTCCTTGTATCTGGACCAAACAACACGTCTCCATTAAATCACATTACTAAAACGAGTTTGAATTTTTGTTGCAGGACATTCATCAGGAAGTACCTATCGTTGAGTTTCACAGTTGTCTTGAAGCATATAATATATATATAGATTTATATGCACTTAATTAGATGGTAGAAGTTTCATAAATTGCAATGCTTGTGTTTGATCATGAATGAATAATGTACAAAATATATACATTGTGATAGAAGCAGTCCTTACATGGATGTGTTTACTTTTAAAGTGGAGAGTGAAAGACTTTTATCGAACTCGTGAAATGTCTTTTGGAAAGACATTTTCCATAATTTTGACAACAAACCTCAAGGCATGTCTGGTTTCTTTCCACGTAAAACATAAAATTGACCTAACGTATGATATTATTTAGTACTGATATTGAAATGTGTTGTTGAGAATTAAAATGAATCTTGCATGGAGTTTGTCTGGTAGTAGTAGGTGGAGCTCATGGGAAAAGTGGCACCACGTAACCGACTCATGTTGCTATTTTTCTGCTTCACTTGTTCTCTTCCCTAATGACAATTTTTATTTCTTTTCTTTTGCACTCTTTGCTTGAACGTGTCCTTACCCTAAAATCGGCACCAAACATATTGAAATACCTTCACGGATACGTTGTGAACTGTATATTCTTTTTTGATTGATTTTATGTTTATTAGTGTTGAACAAGGTATTAATTGCATGCTTATTTTTTCATCATTATATTAGAAAAGGCTCACCCAAGAGTTGCGATTTGTTCTTGTAAAAACATAAATGTGTTTGTGTCGACGTGTTGCTTATTTCATTAATTCATGGTTTGACACGTAGACGCATTTTTTTGCTATTTATCTTCCTTGGTCTCCTGCAGGCAGGAATGTCTAGAAGTTCAAGAATGGCGTCTTTGCAACTCCTCTCACTCCTCTTTTTCTTCTTCTCTATGTCAAGATCCATCGATGTCTCAAAGCCTCATGCCGTGGAATCCTTCAGTCTCATTCAGGTTCTGTTTTCTTTAACTCCTTTCTGATTTGTTCTTGTATTGACCTGTCTGATTGTTTGTATTTTTCACCGAGGATGCAGAATTTCGGAAGCTGTAGGTACACGGTGATCATCAAGACGAGCTGTTCGTCACCTAGGTACACAAGAGACCAGATCAGCCTCTCTTTCGGGGATGGCTACAGAAATCAGGTTAATATTATCCAATTTACAACTTTATTATAACATAGTGTTTATGTTTCAGGATAAATAAAATTTTGTATGCGTATGCTTTTTTTTTGGACCAGGTATACGCACCTAGGCTTGACGATCCAGGGTCGAGAGCATTTGAGCGATGTTCATCAGATACATATGAGATAAACGGACCATGTGTACGCCAGATCTGCTATGTGTATGTTCACAGGTCTGGTCCGGATGGTTGGGTTCCAGAGAGTGTTAGGATATTCAGCCATAGCTCCAAGGCAGTCACTTTCACTTTCAACACGTATGTCCCTGAAAGCATATGGTTTGGTCATAATTACTGCAATACCATCTAACATTACCACTCCCTAGCTTTCGGTCTCTGCAAGCTCCTAGTACTTGTAGGGGTTCTACGTTGTTCTGTTGCTATTTGGCTCCCTATGTAGACTAAATGTCTAGTAATCGAACCATTTTTTCTTGCTTTGTGTTTGCTTTTCTCTCGTGTGTTTTTGCTGGTGAGTGAAACTTCTATGTGTATATTGGACTCTTGGTTTATACAAATCTTAATTGACTAGGTTTGCATATGTATGTCAGTATGTACCGGTTTAGTTGATTCGGGTTGCAACGATGATGATAAGTTGTTATTCTTCATCTTGATGGGCTACAAACTCACTGAAAACCAGTGTTTATAAAACCGGATCGGATTTGATTATATTTGGTTATATAGTCGGAGTGGATCTAATAACTGATTTGATTTTTGGATCTCAAAATTATTTAACTGATAAAAGCCACTAAAAATTATATGGATAGAACATAAAAGGTAGTTTATATTATAATTTTATATTTAAAATTTATTTACTAGTTTATAATTATAGTGTTTTATATTTAAATTTTGTTTATATTTTGATTATGTTTTATATTTACTAACACTACTTTAAAATTTATATATTAAAAATATATTAAATTAGAATATTAACCAGGTTTGATCCAGTCGAATTAGAATATATTGAACCGTGATTTAAAAATTTTTGGTTTAGTTTTTAGTTCGGTTTCGAAAACACTGCTGAAAACACTTAAGCTGAAAACACTTAGGGTAAATAGATCTTTGGAGCCTTTGATTAAGACCATGGAGTTTTTATTTTTTCAACTTTTTAAAAGCTAAACCCAATTTAGAAGGCTACTGGCCTAATTTCAATCCACTTGTACAGAAGCACAAGGATCAAGGCCCGTAAGGAAACAAAGTAAATTCACGTACTAGGCGAGTAGTTTGCTATAACGATCCAAACTAAATAGCAAATAATTAACTTCCACAAATTAAAATAAGATTTCACTTTTTGAAAGTTCCTTTTTTTTTTTGTAACATCTTTTTTTTGGAAGTTTTTTCATTTTTCTTTTAAGTTCAGCAATCCAAATCGCACGTATCTGTAGATCCAATGGATGGAGATTCAAAAAAGCATTTTTAATAAAATGAAAGAACCCTTTCCTCGACGTAATCTCTGGCCACTACAGTTTAGTTTTTCGTTGAAGACAAAGACAATAGAAAAGATAAAACGACCCGAGGTACAAACAATCACCCCTTACGTAAGAATAGAGTTAAAATAAGTAAAAATACAATATAACATTGTCATTTCAGGAAAAAAAAATTACAAAAGATTGGGTCTTGCGGAAAATATAGATAAATCATTATAAAACAAACATATATAATAATTCCACATAATTGCGTTTTTCCTAGAAGATAAAATTTTGAGTTTGTCACATAATAATCCTATCAGCGTTTTTATTTTATTTATTGTACTACTAAAATTACCCCATAAATTATTAATTGTATGTGCTTACTGCATAGTGTAGGACAATGTATGCTTGGTATAGAGAAATATACGGGAAAATGTGTTTTGGAATGTTGCTTTTAAGTTTCAGATTTTTGTACCATTCATCTTCGGAAACATACAAAAGACATTTTTTATGGAAGAAATCTCAAATGATATGATGTAATAGTACACTCTGACATATATCATGTAATCACAAAGAGATATTTGTTTTTCTCAGAGAACAAAAAGTTGATAATTTTTTTCAGAGAAATGCATTGGGATAGTGAGAGAGCAACATGTTATCTACAGATGCATGTTCCTTCAGTTGCTGGACCATTTCTTTTATTTCCAACCTTACGTGCATTTGTACCGGATATCTCTTTGTATTGTATCATAGAATCTAATCCAAAAGAAAAAATCAGAGACAGAAAAAAACTTATAATAAGAAAAACTTAATACTGTGTCGTATACCTGGAAAGGATAGAGATCATGTTGTTTTAAGGGAGTTTGAGTTGAGATCAAGTCTAGCATTGAATGTCGTTAAGTCTTATTTCTTTGCTTCTAGCCTAACAGATACCAACCCATGACTAAGAACAAATTTGTTAAAGCTATGTAAATTTGCTTCTTAATCTTTTTTGCTTTCAAACAATTTGGTTCTTAGTCCTGGGTTGGTATCTTAATATCATAAAATTTACATAGCTTTACAATTTACATATAAAATGATCAGAATAATAAAATATTTCTCACAATTCCATAATTATGTTCCTTTTGCTATAAGTAAGGCTTTACATGAGGAATTCTGTAATTATATTCCAAATTAATAAGATAGACGATTTAAAAAAAAAAAAATCAGAATAATATATAATACAAAAGAATAATTGCGTAAACATTCAAAATTTACAAGTAATGCTATCAACCTAGCAAAAGTTAGGCCTATAAACCAATATGTTTGCAAATTTAATCCATATGTTGGATAGATATGAATTTTCGTATGCACAGAAAATACAATTATTACTTAACTGAGGTTAAGCGATACACATCATAAGAAAACAATTGTAGACTCTTTCTTCAAAAAAACACAGGCCAATTTGTAGACCTATCTTATCTTTACACATATCTTTCTTATCATATTAGATTCTATTTCGGAAGAAAATAAAAGACGACGACAAAATCAAGTACATTGTCTTCTTACATGGCACAAATACAGCCATCCAAATCTCCAGATAAATTTAGCGATCCACCCAGTGGATCCACTTTTTTCTTGCATGTGAGTTAGACGATTGTACTAACATAGCCATTTTATTATATCACTTTAGATGTCGTTATTATTACTTTTTGACAGTTGTTAAAAAATATTATATAACTATACAACATCTTATTAGTATAATGGTTGAATTGTCTTTGATCTCCAAATATGTATTTGAATCTTATATGTTGCAAGTACTGTTTTCATTTAGTAAAGTAATAATGAATTCAAAATGACCACTACAGAATACTAAAATAATATTATTTACGAACCTAATATCATAATTCGGTCCGGTGGAAAACATATATTACTTGCTAACTTTATTTTACACCAAAGCAAAATAATTCATAAAAACAAAAACAATTAAGGCTCATCAACTAGTTTTGAACATCTCACCTCACTTGTTTCTTTAAAACAATAAACCCCATATGAAAGTTCTCCACATAACTACAAGTCAACTTCTGGGTCACATCATTGTCTCCTCATTTCTAGAAACTTCTGCTGTTCTTAAGCCAATCTGAGAACTCTTCAAGAGTGTTCATGTCTGCTCTATAATGCTTCTGCGTGAACTCAAGAAACATAGACCATGTAAAGTCAGGATACTCTCTTTCAGAGATCACTCCTACTAGTTCTTCTGGTGGCTTTAGAACTTTATCTCCTTTAGGACATAGGAAAAATGCAAATGACTTCCTTTCACTCTCGCTATTCACCACCGCACGATGCAAACAACTCTTGTATCTTCCATTCGTTAGAGCCTAAATATGACAACACAAAAAACAAAACAAAAAAATCCAAAAAACTATTTAATCTTTCTTCGTCATTTGATTTACTAATGCTTGCATTGACCATCATACTAAGTACCATGAAAGTATCGCCTATGTTCACCACGACTGCTTTAGGGTTAGGAGGAATGGACTGCCATTTGTTGTCCACGAAAACTTGAAGACCACCGACTTGGTCTTGATGAAGTATGGTTAGAGATGTTGGATCGCAGTGAGGTCCTGTCCCTAATGCAAGATCCGGTTGCTTGCACTGTGGGTAGTAATTCAACCGTAATATCGACTCGTTGTCTTCGAAAAAATCTCGAAAATGTCTCCTTTGGATCCCTAGACTCATTCCAAGAAGCTCCATGATCTTTAGTGAGAGAATGTTCATGGCATCCGCGTATTCTTGATAAATTTTCCTGCATGGATAAAATCAACCAAATCTCAGTCTATTTGTAGTAATTATATATAGTTGAAAGAACGTTTCAAAAATATTTGCTAATTTGATTACCCTAAATCTTCGTATCCATCTCCCATTTTCTCAGAGACAAAGTCTTTAACGGTTTGCGAATGGCACTTCTCCACGGGAGAGAACTTAAACGACAGCGTTTCCTTCCACGGTAGCTTAGAGGAGAATCTCCCGACAAAGCTACTAGCGTAACCGGAGCTCTCTCCCCACGTCCTTTGAGCCTTCTGTTTCTCACAAGCGGGAGCCTTAAAGAAAGAGTCCATAAACATATAGGCACGAGACAAGAGCATCTCATCAACGCCATGGTTAGTGACTAGGAAGAAGCCATGTTTCTTTGAAGCCTCAGAGACGAGTCTAGTAGCCTCCGAGACCAAGAATGAGTCGCCGGAGAGGAAACCAGCGAGGTCTATGAGAGAGACTTGGAGAGGTTGAACATCCGTGGAAGGTTTCTCGTGGTCGGGCCATACAAACTGTTGAGGTATGTGGTTTGATTGCTGATTCAGGAGATTCGCATCGAAGTTAGAAGGATCCTCTTTGGTTTTGTTTTCATTGAATTTTTTAGGGAGAGTTGCGATGCACTCCATTGCCATTTATGTATATGTATAGATATAATAGTGGAAATGAAAGATCCTTTACAGGTTTCTTTTAAGATATATAAATCATTAACGTGAAGAGACTTTTTTTAGTGGTCGTCCAAGTGGAGAAGCAGAGAGTGATATTTATAGGTGTGAGAAGCTTTTAGGCGTAGGGAATAATAACATCAGTGTTATGCCTTCAGTCAAAAAAATAATAACATCAGTGTTTGTGTGTTTATTTCGTTTTATTAAAATACTGTCTTTATAAGTGTGTCAAATCAAAACCTTTGTTTTTATTCCCTTTTCTTATATGCAATTTCGTTCGTTTTCATGCAACTTGTCTCTTTCTCTGTATCTTTCAATCATCTAAAATTTAGTTACTTAAATGATCGTAATTAACAGCATAGTAAAAAAAAAATTTAAAAGGGTTGAACCAGTAATCGGTAAGACAGAGTATTAATGTATCTCAATGTGAAAAATAGTCAAACTTCTAAAATGTTTGCGGAATTTTCTGTAAAAGTACGATTTATTATTGAGTCGAAAGACTCAAACCTACTGACTGCAACGATACAAGAGCCGTCCGTTACAACGTTCATCAGAGAACGACCGTTTCATCATTTGTTAGGCCCATCACAACTTTAATAACAATGCCAAATGGTATTAGCTGATTGGTGAGAAAAAGATACGTAATTTTAAAGATAAGTTGGCTTTTTCTTAGTTAATAAAGCTCTTTTATATCCAACAGATTTTTTTTAAAAAAAATTATAACGTTTTTGTGGCTTATTTTCAGGGTCAAAAAAGAACCGAACGTTTCATCATGTTAAAGCTGAGCAAAATAAGTTGCTTATTGGCTTATGTATAAAGAAAGCAAAAGAATGTTGACAAAAAAAAATAAATGAAAAAACATACACGTTAATGTTGCTCTTTAGGACAAAAATACTGTAAACAAATATATTTTTGACTGACATTGACAAAAAGATATCCTAAACATTTTAAGTTAATTTGAAAATAAATCAAAAATATTTTATGAAAAATGTATGGCAAGGCCACATGATCTTTTAAAAAAATATTCAAGACATTATAAATATGTAGTAATGATATAATTAAGTTTTCCTAAAATTATGTATAAGTTTAGTTTTTGAAGTAAAAAAAAATTGGTATCATGTTAAGAATTGAAGTAAATTATTTAAACTGATATCTTAAGTAAAAAAGGGTTTTGTCAACAGTTTTTTGGTTTTTTATAATGATTATAGAATGTGCTCTGTAAAGACATCAAGGTTATAATAGAAAACGGTTACTGTTAAGTATACAGTTGGTTGAACTACACACAAATATATAATAATAAGTACTATTTGATAAACAAATACAAAACCCGACAGCTTAATAATACACAAAATTCAAATAATATATCCGTCTAATTGATTATTTAGCAAACGAAAAAATAATTCTTGTTGGTGTTATAACATACGATTTTTCAATGAATATCGAGGATGAAAAAAAACGCCAGACCACTATGATTGGACTAATAAGATATTATGACAAAAGTAAGCAAGTATTAATTCAAAAGATAGCTGAAGGGGTTAGGGTTGTCTTATTGTGGAGAATGTGGCAGTACAACATCTTCAGTGATATCTGTGAGTGACACACAGCTTCAAGGCGCATGGAGATGCATATGTCTTCTCCCGTGTTTACTGGTTTTGGTAGTAATTGCCGAAACAGCTACGAATTCATATATATTCTCTTCTACGTATATAATATTTAATTTGGGATGTAAAGAAACGGACATTACCAATTTAACGTAACCATCTTCTTTAGACTACACGATTCCATCCTCGAGCACATCCATCTGGTATTTTGTGATAAGTCGTGTTATTTTTGTGCCAATAGGCAATACCAAATACCTAAAACCGATATCTTTTGTGTTACCGTGTAACTGCAAAATAAAGACTTCTCGGTTTAACTGATATCTTCTCATTTGAGGAAGTTTAACAAAATATTGTTTGCAAAAAAAAAGTTTAACAAAATATTCCAATAATACATAGACTTTTTAAAATAAAACGTTTTAAATGTAGAATATTCCAGTAATACAAACTTTTGTTTCCGTTAATACTAACTTACTGATGAGGAAATAGTGAATAGAGAAATTGTAAACCCTAATTAACAAAAAAAATGATTTGGAATAAACGTTTATTCACTCATATGTGGTATAAAACCTAAACTACGCCTTGTTGATTTTATTCTCTACCGAGAAATAAGGTATATAATTATATATTCTTTGAAATAAACGGTTTTTCTACAGAAGTTTACCACTATAAATTTCGAATTAAGTTCTAACTCCTAAATATATCATCCTAAGTCAGTTTAGTTAATTAGAAACTGACAAGTGATGCGAATAACATGCTAAACAAAGCTCGATTTTATTTTCAATAAAAAATAAAAAGAATATTTGTTCCATAAAATAATATATAGACTGTCGTTAGTCTACGAAAATATGCAATAGCTGATTAACATCAAATATCCTTAAACACTTTTCAACTCCTTTTAGATGAATGGTAGAAATACATCGACAGCATACTTTTATAATTGATGGAACATCAATTAAAATAACCTGTAAAATATTTATACCAAAACTAACAATGACGCACGAAGTGATGCAAATTCATTTGCATGATTCGATAATAATTGACGTCAAAAAATTAAAGCGACACCAATTCATGTGCTGTAGATTTGTAGTGCGTCAATTAATCGTTAAACAAAATAAATTATACGATAAAAGAACCAACAGTTTAACATGTTACCGAAGAAAACAGTCTAACATGATTTAGATAACATCCACTGACATATTTTAAACCTCTTTTCACCAAAAGAAAAATATTTTTTTAAACCTTTTTTTTTTGCAGGTGCAACATAGAAACCATTTTATCCCGCACATGAATTGTCGGTACGAATCCAGAGCCACAAGCCACGGGCCTACGAGGCTTTGCCGACCTATAAGGTTTAATTTGCAAGAAATCGAACGCTACTTACCAAAAGTTTTTTTTTTAACTACTACTTTTTATTCATCTTTCTTCTCCTTTCAAAAGAGACGACGTGCATTACAAGCAAAGATGATAAACAAAACATACAGGAAAAGGAACATAATACATAAGAAAAAACTCGTGTGTAGCAGACAATCATAAGTTATGAGCAGGAAGAGAACCAAAGCCTCAAAGGCTGGAAGTCGCGAAACCAAAGTTGAAGGTAGTCAAAGTCATGCTGAACCGATCGATGCGAAGGGTGTACTGATAGAGCTTTTTGATCCAAACCAAGCTTTGCCCTCATATTGAGATGAATTTCTTTAATTTAATAATAAATAGAAATAAAACTAAAAAGGCACACACATACACACACATACATATATATATATATATATATATGTTGAGTACATATCCAATCTTAGTGAATCTTTTGAATAAATATTGAGACACCGAAAAGGTGGACCATATCCAATCTTCTAACTGTAGCCTTCATTTTTGAAAGGACGGGAGAGCTAATTTGCCTACATTTTACCTAACAAAATTATAACAAACGATTTTAATTAATAACTTTTGGGGGGAATACAATTGGATAATGTGTGTGTAAGAGCACCCCCATCAATGAATTTATGGAGAGTTCACACAGATTCCAAAAAAAAAAAATTAAAATAATGGATAGTGATGAATCTGTCTCTCCAAAGCTCTTCCCACTGAATCTGCGTCGAGCGAGTTTATCACTGTTTCGCGGGCCCCACGACATGTGGCGGTCCGCGATTGATTCGATTATAATTTTTTTTTTAAATCAAACAGAAAAAAATTAATAATAAAAAATTATAAACTTGAAATCCGAGAGGGTATCTAAAAATGATGGAGTGTCTTGTCTTCGTCCTTTAATTAGCACTACAACTAGTAAATCTTGTAGAAGTCCTTTTTGATCCACTTGGTCACTTTATTTGTACAAACGTGTCGAGACTATACTTGATCTCATATCTTGTTCTTTGTTGATGCTTACCGATGACCTATACAATATAGTGTCTAATGTTGGATTCGCCATACGGGAAGCACCACTTTTGAAGGAAAGTGATTTTAGAAAAAAAATTAAGTCATCCGTATCAAGTCTTTTATCATGAACTTTACCAAAAATATTAATGTCTAATTTGATTTTTTTTTTTCAAAATTTCTAATGCATATGCTCTTATAACTATTTTTTTTTTCAAAATTAAACCTAAATTAAGAACATGGGCCACAAACTATCTTTTCGTTGACTTCTATCCATCAGTGATTTCTGAAAGTAGTGTGGTTAGTGACATCGATGGACATTTTCCTTATGCACAGTATTGTAATATGCACTAATAATAATAATAATATCATACATGGTAATTGGAAGTACTGATCCATCACTGTATAATCAAACTATATATGCTTAGCTGCATTACGAACCATTAACGGTGACTAGTGACTACAGTGATATTACATATACGTCGACAATTATTACAAACATAAAACATTGTCCATATTTCCGTCCGTCACTGTACCGATTAAAGAACCTTTTTCCCATTTACTTATATTGATTAATTTATTATTACCGAACTAAAAAATCAGTATGCAGTGGTTAATTTGTATTCTGTATTATGACGATGTTCAGAGACCAAATAGATAGTTTTCAACAGAAAAAAGTTTAAAGAGATCAAATAGATATGACCTCCATGTTACAAGTTCGGATATAGCATTTTCATTATAGTGCTGAGATCCTAATGCATAGGCTACACATCCCACTGATTAGGGCTTCGTTTATTTATTTTTCTTTATTTATTGTCTTTTTTTTTTTGAAACACATTTTTTTGAAACACCTTTATTTATTGTCTATTACTATTGTTTAGGTCCAAGTTAAGATTAGTTCTTGTTTAGGCCCAAGTTAAGATTAGTTCTGCCTAAGGGTGGGCACAAGGCAATTACTTGACAATTCTCGGTTACTTGCTACTTGACTTGACTTGTCCGAGTAATTTTTTTTCCGATTTGATATTTGACTTACTTCAAACAAGTACTTGCTTTATCAAGTACTTGGAAAAAATTGATACTTGCAAATAATTTGCCTTGCCTTGTTACTTGATAAACTAAGTAATTGGCTCTTGATTACATACAAAAAAATACATATTCTAAATTTTTAACATCCAATAGTCATATGAATTTAGAAAGAAGTAGAGACAAAAATAAAAATAAGCATTCAAAATATTGAAAAACCATATGAAACTCATTGTTCTTCCATTTTATTTCGGCGTTCCAAAAAAGATTTTTGTCTATTTCTTGATCATGTTTTGCTCCTGATAAATCAAAAAACATTTTGTTCCTCCAAAAGAAAGTACTTAAATGCAAACCAAACGTATATGATTATACAAGACAATATAAAATGACAAGATATATAATAACCTTTTATTTTCATCCAGAGTTAAGCAACTCCTTGGACCAAATTTTCATAAGCATCTGAAGTTAAGCTAACGAGTATTTTATAGAACGAGTAACAAATAACGAGTAACGAGGCAAGTACCAAAAAATGAAGCGTTACTTGATATTTGCCTTGTCCTTACGAGAGTGAAATTTTTTGACTTGTTACTTGCCTTGCTAATGGCGAGTACTCAATTTTTAAGGCGAATATGGATCAAGTCACGAGTATAAAGCGAATATCGAGTAATGATACCTAGCCCTAGTTCTGTCCTTATCTTCGATGGATTTTCCAATGGGTCGGCAGTCAGCATTAACGAACAATAAATCGATACATAGGATGTTTTCCTACACCATTTAGTCATTTACATCAATAAATATTTTTGTCAATATTTTGAATTTATTATTTCTACCAATATTTAAATAATTTTTGATTTAATTAAGCATAAAATTTAAAACAAATAAACAATTTTATTTATTTAAACTATATTTAAAAATAAATATGTAAATATTTAAAATTATGATCTTAAATAGATTTTAATATATTTCTTTTTAAAAATATATTAGATCAACTTATATAAAATTAAGAAAATTTTGATATAAAATTATATAATTATCAAAAGTAAAACTAAATAGTATTTCTGAAATTTGTAGATATACAAAGGAAACTAATGATATCACAATTAAAAGTTTATATTTTTACAAAATATAGAATTATAATGTTTTGAATGATAAAATTGTAGAATTATATTTTTGAGTAATAAAATTGTATAATTATAAAATTTAAAATTAAATATATTTTAAAATTTATAAAATATTTTATATATATATTATTTAATATTTATTTGTATATATTTATTTTAATGATAATAAATAAGTTATTACCATATACTAAAAAATTTATTAAAAATATAAATCAACGTTAAATGTAATTGTCCATGTTACATTTAGCTATAATTTACCAAATAATGTCTAGAAGATATTATTTATATTTATATTTCTATTTTAATACATAATGTCTTATATGCTATTAATTACTTGATTTGTCTTAAAATCAACTTTTTCTTATATCGGTACCGGTGGTGTCCGTAACTGCTAATAATACTCAAACGAACGATTTGATATCCTTAAATGCGTGACAGTAGATGAGAGAAACTTAAGTAAGATCATTTGTCCCCTTGTGGTTAAATAAATGATTATGCTTTAAATAATTTAGTTACTTATACAAGTATTACACATATACCAACTTAATCATATAGCCCAAATACCAAACAAAATCAATTTGATGTACACATATACACAGGAGTGCCAATTATTATTTTAATTTGATTTCTTTCCTCTTTGAAGAATATTAGATTAAGCTAATGATGTAGTAAAACAAGGTATGATGGTGGAAGCCATTAAAACATATACAAAGAAATTTTAACCTAAATATTAATTACTTAATTAAAATATAATTTTTAATTAAATTTTCAACCATTTATAGGCATACATGTATCAAGACAATTTCTTATAAATATCTCAAAGTATTTTACTTGGGAAACTCTTCTCATTTAGTTTCAAAAAAAAATCTCATTTTCTTTTATTTTCTATTTTCCTTAATTTTATTGAATATACCTATAAACTATCTTGCAATAGTATAAATATACAAAAGGAACATCCACTACTTTAATATCATAAAATATTAATTATATTTTTCTTGTTGCTGAATCTGCAAAAAAGGTTAAAAATCTGCATTTCCTATTCGACCAGTTTGTTAGAATGAGAATTATATCATTGAAACTTCAAATAAGAAACAATTACGTATTGAGCTTGTTTTATCTATGAAAATTGAAAATAATGACTTTACTTTTATCTATTTGTCAGTTATATTTAAGGGTTTTCATTTAAATAAAAAACAAAAAGTGTAATTTTTCTGAAAACTATGGATCAAAACCACTATCTCACAAATAAGAAGACGCATACGCGTTTTTTTTGGTAAAAATCAATTCGTGGAGAAGCATACGTTTTCGTAAATAAAATGGGAGTAAGCACACAGACTTCCTTCAGTACTAAAACAGTTAGAAGAAAACAACTGGAGAAATCAAACCCTAGTCCACGCGCGTTCCGATCTTAGGATGAAGCTCCTCATCCTAAACTATTCACACTCTGTGAATATCCGATATGAGTTGATCAAATCTAACTCATGTGACCTTTTTACCACTCCCCCAAAATGCATGAAACTTTACCATTTCATACATGTTCAAAAGAAAGGCCATCTCTTCATCAGAGAGATGAAAACATAATAAGAAGATTAAAACTTAACCAATATTTTAGTTAAAAAAATTGTTCATTATCCTTCTAGAGAACAAATATAGTCTATCCTATTTTCTCCGATTATTTCATACGTTACAAAACATTCCGGACCAATGATAAACCTCAGAAACTAAACATATGTACCTTTCATCCCTAACAATCAAAATTGATTTAGAAACAAATCTAATCCTATAATTTTAACGATAAGAATTTTCCCTTTAATCTTTTTCGCCTTCTTGCTCTCAAATGTCGCATTAACCAAAAAATGTTCAACATTCACTGTTAGAGCTGATATTTTTCTTAACGGCAGTTGATTAGCGCTGATTGTTTTTAGTATTAACCATATTAATTCATTACTTAAGTTGGTCCTGATTATTAAACCATGTCAACACACTTTAGTTTTACCATAACTGGAAACCCATTAACTTTTTACATGCTTATTTCTCCTTCTTCAAACCACTTTTGTTTTCCCTTAATTAATCAACTACAAAGTATTGGAGCCTATTGGAAAACATTAACCGTCATTGTCTTGCATGCAACTAACCTTTTCACTTTCTGTTTCATACGTGTTAATGTAATTTTAGATTCTTCATTAATTGTAAGTGTTTCCTTAACGGACACTTTTTCACGTACGTCCATTAAAAACGGACGATAGGCTTCTTCTTCTTCTTTTTGACAATTAGATGTTAAGAAAAACTGACGATAGTTTTGACAACTAGATGTTAAGAAAAACTGACAAGATCTCAAAAAGGAATAAGAAAAACTGACAAGATTTTGACTTTTGATTAAAGGCGAAAAGAAACAGACATCCCTAACAAAAATTGTATATATAATTATTCTAAACGAGATTTTGAGTTTAAATAGTACAGCGCAGTTGGTATTTTATACAAGTAAGCAAAAATATAAACTAATAAATAAATTTTATATAATTTTTGAAATAAATGGTTGAAAATGTGATAACATTATAACATCCTAAAAAATATTATCATAATATTAAATATTATAAACAAAAGAGATGCTAAGGTCCATTATTTTAAATTTATTGGTCAAAATTAATTTTCGTTTTCTATTATTTTGATCAGTATGATTATTTAATAATATGATAATTTTAATTTCAGACTAATTTCTAAATTATACAAAATTATCTGATAATTTATCAAATACATTAAAATAGTTTTAAATTAGATTTTAAAATATGTTAATATATAAGCGATGATAGCTATAGATGATACGATCACTACTGTTTCATTTATGTTTAGTATTTTAGCGTTACTTAATACTATCACGACAAAATAATCGTTAAAATCGTTATATATCAAATTGTTTATAAATTCTAAATTGACTTTGAATATCAGAATAACGATTTTAAAAGATTTATTGTTTTTAGCGATCAAGACATTTAAAGTAATATAATATTTATAGCACATCAGCGGTTATGACACGCGTAATTCTCATGTTATATGATAAATTATAGTAATTATATATTTTCTATTTGATATTTTTATAGATTAGTCAATTGATTTCTTCATTTGGTAATACAATTTTGTTATATTAATACGAACTGTGATGACAATCAGACAATTGATTTGTAAATATGAAATTATAAGAGTATCTACAATGATGAGATACTAATTATGAATTATATCTAATGAGTATAATATTAACAGAATTAGTTTCATTTTAAGAAGGATTAAATTTTAGACAAAAACTAAAGATTAACCAATTATAAAGTGGCAAGTAAGCTAGAAGAGTCTCTAACAATTTTTTATAGAGTTTCTAGACGAAGAATGTCTCTCTTTCTTTCTCTCTCTCTCTTCTTATTCTTTTCTTTTCAATATTTTCATATCAAGAGACTCATTTAAAGATTCTTATTGCAGATGCTAAAACTTTTGGTATGGTATGAGTCAACATGAGAGTACCACCACCAATGCTTATTCTACCAAACTACCATGAAGCACTTTAGAGTAATGGTTTCAAAATTCCTCATTTGTATTTCAAAATTCTAAATTTCCAAGTTTCATTCAACAAAAGAAAATAGTTTATCGCTTTTCATAGTTTAAGATAATGTAGTTTGGACAGAGAATGACATCACATCTATACTATAAATTAACTTTAATGTCATAATATTTTTTTCTTTTGCGTTTCACATACAATATTCAAGTATTTTCCATTTATACCACAAATCAAAACAAAGATGTAAGAAAATCAAGCCTAAATGAGAAGAAAAACAATCACATATATTTAATAGAACTAAAAAGTATATATTGGTAAATAGCATTAATTTTTGCTTCTTTTCTCTAGATTTTATGCATAAATTAGCACACGGTATATCCGCACAATGGTAATTTGTTTTATCTATTTTTTCTTAATTTCTCTTACTAATCAATGTAATCATTATAATTTTCTTTAAAAAAGTATAATTTTGCTTTGTCTTATTTATTATTATTTATTTTTTTCTGCAATAAACTTACATATGAACCATACAAGACTGCCAAGTGTTGCATTTGCGTGACTACTTTGTGCCTTTAAATATTGAGCTTTCTGCTGCCTAAGTTTACATAGATTTGAGAAACACAAAAATTAGATATACAAAGACTAGCAAAATGGCTTTTGCCCAATCTTTCAACAACCAAAGCTCTGATTTAAGAATCAACGTTATGGTCGTGGACGATGATCCTGTTTTCCTAGGAGTTATGTCACGCATGCTTGAAAAATTCAAATATAGAGGTAATTAAGATCTTTTTCTCAAATACAATATGTTATAGATTTCTTCGTCATTTCGTTGAGATTTTAACATGAAAAACCTATTAGCTACTTCAACTATCGTAATTTTTTATCCCTTTGAAAGTTATATTTTAGTGGAATTCAACAATTGTATTTCTAAATCATCAGGATCTGAACTCCAATTACATGCACACGTCTAAAATTTCAATTGAGTTATTCTTAATTATTTTGATGATTTTTTAAACTACTAGTTTGGTTAATAAAAAATTCCCAAAATTTCAACCAATTTATTATTATGGACTGTTTTCAAAAGAATATAAATAGTTTAATTTTTTAATGTCAATAGTTGATTTATAAGATAGTAACTTGTTGTCTGAATGAAAAAATGATATGTATACATAGTGTGTGCGTACGATATGATTTTGTTCCAAGTTTAAAATTAATTTACGTTCTTCAAATCGCATTTTCTTATAAAGTAATCAACCTGCTAGTCTTTAAAAAGTATATCCATGTGAATTTAAATGTTGTGATCTTAAAGAATATGTTTAGCTGATGCTATGAACATTCTAAAATTTTGAGAAATGGTTCATATAAAGTGAAATATATATGTGTGTGTGTGTATGTGTGTAATTAACCTCCATTTTGCTCAGTTTCTTCATTTTTAAAAGGTTAAGACAAGTAAAAGTAATAATCTCTCGTACTTGCAATGTTTTCACATTTACATTTGAAAACTCATTTTTGGTTAAATGGTTTTAGATCCGTCGATTATGGAGATCACAGTCATAGCTGTAAAAGATCCGATCGAAGCATTGTCTACTCTTAAAACCCAGAGACACAATATCGATCTTATAGTCACAGATTATTACATGCCCCGCATGAACGGTCTACAACTCAAAAAGCAAATCACTCGAGAATTTGGCAATATACCGGTTATAGGTAGGTTTTTTTACATAAAATGATAGTAATTGTTTTTGCTATAATTCTAAGCTATAACTATTTTTCTTTACATTTTCTTAAACATGAAAGTTATGTCATCGGACAGCAACAAAGAACAGGAGAGTTTAGCTTGTGGAGCGATGTGTTTTCTTCCAAAACCCATCAATCCTACTGACTTACCTAAGATCTACCAAGTTGCTTTAACTTATAAGAGGAATGATAAGTCCATATTATGGTACGAGCACAACCACATGGACACAGATGTTAGCATCCCTCAGCAAACCCAGTTGCTTCCTGACCAAGCTAATGTCTCGAACAGCAAGAAGAAGAGGTTCATTCCTAGATCGGATTCAAGACCCGGGAACAGTTCAAATGAAAGTTATGTTAGTACAGACGGTCCAGGAAAAAACCGAAAAAGAAAATCAAACGATGGTTCTGGTGATGATTCGCGGCCCTTGAAGAAGCCTAAGATAAAGTG
The DNA here is from genome assembly GCA_016432835.1 of Brassica nigra. Lineage (NCBI taxonomy): Eukaryota > Viridiplantae > Streptophyta > Magnoliopsida > Brassicales > Brassicaceae > Brassica > Brassica nigra. The sequence goes on from CM028244.1 coordinate 3,175,259, forward strand.
GACGGACTGTCTTCATGACCTTTTCTTACAAGCTATCCGACATATCGGTCTTGACAGTAAGTGTTTTGATTTTTTGTAAATTAAACATAATACATGATATATAGTTCATTATTTCTTACATTTCCAAGTTCAAATAGATATACACTGACTATTATGTTTATATTTGTTTACTTAACTTGAATCTTCCAAAGAGGCCGTGCCAAAGAAAATCTTAGGGTTCATGAACCTACCATACTTGACAAGAGAGAACATAGCCAGCCATTTACAGGTTTGATCATATCCCTTTTCAAAAATGTTTTCAGATAATATGTTTTAAACGGGAACTAAAAACAACTTTTAAACAACAATCTATGTGAGTCGAATGAAAAAGACTTCAAACTCATCGTTAGTTAAACATTAGCAAGTAACAAGGTTAAAGCTTTTTACAAAAAAAAAATGTTTAAGGACAAACAGTTTTGTTAAAAAGTCTATAAAATGTCAGTGTTAATGTTGACTAACGTTAACTTATGGGTCTAAATCGGTGAAGTTAACATAAATTTGGAGATTTTTTTTTCTTAATTGAGATAGTTAGAATTTTTAGTCCGATTCATTTAAGTCGTGATTATTTATTCCTTTACCTTTTTAAGGTTAACCACTGTAAATTGTGTGTATCTTCCCTCTTTTTAGTTAACTCAAAATTGTGTGCTACGCAGAAATATCGAATATTCTTAAGGAAAGTTGCTGAACAAGGTTTTTCATGTTCAAGAATGTTGCCGACTAAAGGCATAGAGTCGATATTTCTACATGCTCACCTCAGAGATCCGTACTACAACAACTACGCACCATCTTCTTCTTGGTACGACACAAGTATTAACAATAGATCATTCTATTCCAAACCCGGACAAGGTTATGGACAGTCTAGACTCTTATCCAACACAGCTGAGCCCATCCGCTTCAACCAGATGCCTTACAACTACATGAACCGGTCATCCACCTATGAGCCACGAGGTATTGGATCAAACTTGACCCTGCTCACTAAAAGCAACCTCAGTTTTCCAATCCAACCATCTCCAAACGAAGGAAGAAGAAGCCTATTCGAACCAACCATGATGGCGAACAAAACTGGCCAAACATCTCAAGTTATGGGGTTTGGACAACATGGACCGTCGGCTATTAGTGGTAATAGTTTCAACAATAACATGATGAGCAGCTATGGAAGTTTAACGGCTAATCAACCGGGAATGAACATCTATGGAAGTTCAATTTCTAATCAACCAGGAATGAACAACCATGGAAGTTCAACTCCTACTCAAAAAGGAATGATGAGCTATGGAAGTTTAACTCCTAGTCAACCAGGTTTGAACAGTTATGGAAGTGTGACTCATAATGTAAGAGTAAACAGCTATGAAAGTTTAACTCCTAATCAACCAGGACCTAGCAACTTCTCATATGGGATGCAGTTGTTCTTAAACAACGCTAATACTACATATAAGCCTCAGCCACATGCCAACGTAACTACACAGCCAAATCTTGAAATTCCTCTACTGGAGAATCTCGACTTGTATGATTACCTCGGTAATACTGATGAACTTCCTTGTGATATAAGTAACTTCCAATTCGATCACAACAAGGTATGTATCATCACTACCCTAGTGTTTCAATAATGTAGATGTACATGCATTATATGTATTAAGGCATTTTTTTAATGTGACACGAGCAGCAGCAACAAGAAGAAGCGGTTTCTACCACCGAATTTGAGCTCCCTGCAAATTTAGTGACTGAATTGAATCAGATTTTGTCTCTTGAAGAAAATGGTGACTGGAACATAAATCAGGTATATACATATTATTAGGAAATATTAACAATAACAAGATTGAATATGAATCAACGTCTTATCAAAGATTATATATATTGTCATATGTTTAAGAAGCTCTTGTTGGAAAATTTCTAACTAGATTTGTTAGTGTTAGAAATTTTGTAAACTTTTTCTGTTCTTATAAACAGATAGGCATTGTTTAGATACCTGTTTTAAGATTGTCTTACTCATTTATTTATTTGATTTTGTTATACGAAGGGACATTCTGATGGAGTAACATCAAACATTGTTGCTGCTCCAGAGCAAAATTCTCCATGTTTCAACATGAACCCTAGTCATGACCAGGTACTTTGATATGTAGTATCATTCAAAGTATATTTCCATGAAACTATGATGTTATATCAAAGAATTGGGTTTTAAAAAATATTCTCTGAAACTTATAATATATTTGGTAGGAAAAAGAAGTTCCAGATTTTGTCGATTGGTCTTCACTTGATCCGAAGGTAAGGTTTAATTATGTGTTTCTAGTTTAATTTGAAGGTTATAAGTCATGAAATATTTTTTGATTAAATTTATTATATATATAGGACTTGGCTAATGATTACGATTTCATCGACTCTATGTTCACCAATGACATGAATTAGAAAGGGTTCGATCCAAGAAGTTCTCAAAGCGAGGTGGAGAAATAAAACCAGCAATGCATAGTTTCTAAGCAAATATATATGTAAAAGAATGAGAATATTATAGAAGTATGGCTTTGGTTATCAAATATATTTCTAAGTGTTGTCTGAGAACTTTCAATCTTTTATATGGTTAGAGATCTCATCTATTTAAGTATAAGATTTCTTACATTTTTAGTACAAGATCTTATAAAATATTTTAAAATATATTGGGCATAAGATACATTGCATTTTATAAGATCTTTTATACTAAAAACACATTTAAATTTGAAGTTATTAAGAAATGTTAAAGTTTTTAAATATATTGGGCATAAGATATATTACATTTTATAAGATCTTATACTAAAGAAACAAATTAAGATTATTTAATATTTCAAAATATTTTATAAGATCTTATACTAAAGAACCACATTTAAATTTGGTTTCAGAATTTTGCATTAATTACTTTTAAAAATGCTGATGTAGCCCTAGGATGAAGAAAATAATCTTCTTTTTTTTTGAATGAGAATACATCAATAGATATCTAGACCTAAGATGTCTATTGATGAAAATGGTGACCCGAAATATCTATTGATGTATTCTCCTTCAAAAAGATGCAATTACTCACCTTTTCCTCAACAAACGTTAGCAAAATCGCGTTGCTGATATTTCGTTTGCGGTTCGTGGTGTATCGATTTGCTAATTTTAATTTTTTGGATCGAGTTTTTGACTTTTAATATATCAAATGTTTCAACGTACGTCTGAACTCTTTTCACCTTTGTAAGAACCCAATTGAATCAAAATCATATTATACACAACAAAAAATAAAACTAATCAACGAAGATTGCAGTATCATACCGGCATCTTCCTCTTCAGCTTCACATCTCCATCAGCAGTTATGGCTTCAACTCTCCACACTTGATTCATCAATATCTCAGTCAGGTACATTCACGAGATTCTTCTCTTCAACTCTCCCTCCTTTATTAATCATTGTCTCGAACGCCGACACCTATAGTCATAGTGTCAGCAGTTATGGTTTGTTGTTTGGTTTGTTCAATACTTATGACACATCTATCGAATATCGTTTTCATCATTATTATTATGATTTATTATGAGAATATTTTCTATAACCAGCATCATTATAAACTTGCTTTTATAACATTCGTGGCATTGCATTTACAACTTCGGACAACACGATTTTAGTTTCAAATTTCAAAATTTAAAAACTACCAGAGATCCATAAATTGACAAAATTAGATTATACAAAAGGAATGATTTGTCCAGAAAAAGAAGATATACAAAAGGAATGATTAAATCATGTTGGTAAGAACCAAACCATTTGGTTTGAAGTGGACCGGAGACATAGACCCATTGACTTCAATTGACGCTTGGTCAAAAAGGCCTGTTTATGGCCCGTATAACCAACGCGTCGTAAAGTCTCGGCGCGTGGGAGCTTGACTCTATATATGAAATTACTCACTCGCTATACCTTCTCCATTCCCACTTGTCTCTGTTTCTGTCTGAAGGAAAAAAAAAAATCCTCAAACCGCAGAAAATTCCGACAGAAGCTCAGCAAAAAAAAAACGGGGATTCTCCGGCGATGAAGTAACTATGGGTTTCTTCAGACGTCTGTTCGGAAGCAAGAAGCAGGAGAAAACAACACAGACGAAGAACAACGCTCGAAAATGGAGCTTCACCACCAGATCCTCGAATCCGGCGTCTTCTTCTCATCCAAGCAAGAGACGTCCCGATGAAGAAACCTTGGACGCCGACAAGCATGCGATAGCCGTCGCAGCTGCCACCGCCGCGGTGGCCGAGGCGGCGCTAGCGGCTGCTCATGCAGCGGCAGAGGTCGTGAGACTCACCGGAAGAGCTGGCGGGAGAACATCGTCGGTGACTCAGACTAATCGGAATAATCGCCGGTTGGCTCAAGAGTATGTAGCGGCGGTCAAGATTCAATCCGCTTTCCGTGGCTACTTGGTTAGTGACTTTCCTAAATTATTCTTGATATTAATTTATGTTCGAAATTTGAATCTTTAATTTTATTAAAATCCTCAAAAAAAAAACTTTGAAATAAAGTGTGGAAATAGCTGTCTGATGTTGATATTTCTACTTAATCCCAAATTAAAATAATTACTTAAATTTTATAAATGAGAAACTCAATTTTGTATTTTTCTATTGGTCCCGGAAAATACTATGAAGAGACAAATGAATATGAAACTTGTAACAAGCCAATACGATCCTCTACCGACACTATTTAATGGTTTCATATCAAATATTTTTATTAATAAGTTTGTTTTCTTTAAAATGACATTAGTTTGAATTAGGTGGGTCAAGTATATTGCTTAGAAAATGAATTAGGTGTGTAAGTTTGTAACCATTTAGAAGATATGTAAGTAATTGATTGGGAAACTATTAAGTAGATTTATATTCTTTGTAGTTTTTCTTGCATCTCTTTGGTTTGAGTTAGGTGTGTAGTTTGTATAATATAAGCTATGTCATTATCTCTATACTAGGCAAGGAGAGCGTTGAGAGCACTGAAGGCGTTAGTGAAGCTCCAAGCGTTAGTGAAAGGACACATAGTGAGGAAACAAACGGCCGATATGCTGCGTCGGATGCAAACCCTGGTTAGGCTCCAAGCTCGAGCTAGAGCATCACGTTCTTCTCACGTCCCTCCCTCTCCACATTCTCTCCACGCACGATGTGTTTCAGAGGCTGAATACAGCAAAGTCCTTGCCATGGACCACCACCGCCAATGGAGAACAGAGGGAACTCTATGGAACGCATCGCAGTACAGTGAAGACAATGACAAGATCCTTGAAGTCGACACCTGGAAGCCTCACTTCGCTTCCTACCACAAGGAGTCGTCACCAAGGAAAAGAGGACCATCTCTTACTACAAGCGTTGACAACAGTCCACAAGTAAGGTCTAGACCAGGAAGCAGCAGCGGCGGTTCAAGGAGAAGAACACCGTTCACGCCAACGAGAAGCGAGTACGAGTACTACTCTGGGTATTACCCTAACTACATGGCTAACACCGAGTCTTACAGAGCAAAAGTCCGGTCACAAAGTGCACCAAGACAGAGGCTTCAGGAGTTGTCTTCAGAGAGTGGCTACAAGAGATCAGTGCAGGGACAGTATTACTACTACACAGCGGCTGCGGAGAGATCGTTTGATCAGCGTTCAGATAAGACGATGTATTCTTCTTCATATCTCAGTTCTGATCCTAATTTGTTTTAATTACTTGGAAGGAATGTGTAAATCAGATACCGACATACAACTACAGACAGAGATCAATCAAACTCTGTTCTGTGTTTTTCTTTTGACTAGATCCTACAGGCTATAGGCGGTCCACATTTGTCTGGTTAAAGAAACTTCAATAATTTGTAGTGATGTCAAATCACAAGTTTAAGCAATGAAGGACAGCCACACACATACAAGCAATCACACAATCTCCTGAAACACTGTACATGCATTTACAAAGCAAAAAGAAAGTGTTGCTTACTCTTCACAACTCCATCTTGAGGTTGGAATACAGCGTAGGTAACGGCACCAGCGGCAGTGATCATTCCCGTCTTCTCCTCGGAATAGCATCACCAGCGCCACCACAAACCTGCAAAAGAACCCCACAAACATTGGGGGAGCTGACAGTGAAATGATGTGACTGATTCTTGGACAATGCAAAACTTTACCCAGCGATCAATAGAGCCAGAGAAAGGAGGCATAATATGTACTGGTAAGGCTTGTACTTGGATGTGAGACGTCTGCCTTGTACAATATGCTCTCTAGCTAACCACTTGAACTGAGGACGAGCCAGCAGAACAAAACCGAGGAGAAAACCAGCTAAAAATCCACCCAGGTGACCCATATTATCAACGTGAGGTAGAATCCCAAAGGCCAAGTTCACCACGATGACAAACAAAAGCGTCAAGAGTGCAGCAATCTTGTAACAAAAAAATGGTCAAAGATAGTTAAACCTTCCATACTCAGAGCCAAGAAGATAAGTCCAGTTTGAGAGATCAACCTTGTTAGAGTAGATAGTCCAGTTGGTGACAATCTCGGAAAGCATTGAGCCAAGAAGGCCAAAGAGGGCACCAGAAGCTCCAACAGAGACACCATTTCTGATAAAGAGAGAAGACAAAATGCTTCCTCCTACTCCTGATATTAAGTATATAACTCCAATCCTACCGAAACCAAATTGTTGCTCAAGGCGAATACCGATGAAGAGGAGACTTATCATATTAGCTACAAGATGAATAACACCGGCGTGTAACCATATACATGTAAACAGACGCCAAGCTTCATGCTCCTCCACGACTCTGTACCACTCAAGTGATCCTAACTTCTCCAATCTAAGTACCAAACCAAAACATAAATGATAGTAATTAGTAACGCAGTTCACAAAACGCAATCATATTACATTACAAAGTAGCGCACGTGCGAGAAGAGGGGCCGAAGAGGGGATTGTTCCGGAGAGGCTCGAACGAGAGTCTCCCGAGGAACCTGGCGACACAGTGGCGGTTGGGAGCATGAGACTCCGAATGGTTTGGGCAGTTGTTGACGAACATCGCGATGGAGAAGAGTATCACGTTACTTACGACGAACAACGGAACCAGCCAAGACGTCCTCTGCGACGACGACAACGGTGCCGGAATAGGCGGCGGTTCGATTCCACTCCGGTCACCGTCTTCGCTTCCGATCTCTCGATTCTCCGGATCGTCTCCTACGGCCATGAGTGATCTCTCTCTGTAACTGAAGGCGCCAAAAACGGTTAAAACCATATCTGAGAGTCGGTGAGAAAGTGGGTTTATACTAACCAATGGTAAAATTACACGTGTAATATGTTTTACGTTACGCGCGTATTTTCGTATGGGCCAGAAACTGAATATTTATGGCCCATTTAAATCTAAATTAAGACCCATTAAGGCAACTCACTCTTTAGAACTCGATAAACAATTAGGTCTTGTCTGCAATCAAATCAGGTATTTGCTTTTCGACTATTTTAATTTGAATAAAAGTCATGTGATTATGCTTTTTGGAAAAGGTTTGTTTATCTTTCTGGTGGCGAAATGTTTTAATTGGTCATCACGTAAAATTTTCATGTCTTATTATTCACGTCAGATGCGTTTTTTTTCTTCCTTCTGAAATTCCAGTCACACCGCATTATGAAATTTCTATTATTTATGTTATAAGAATAATAACATGATAATAGAAATTATTCCCTTAAGAAAAGAAGCTCATTCCCATTATAGAATCTTTTCTTTTTTTGGTACGCTAACTTCCCATGATAAAAATCTTATAAAACGTCATCTTGAACAGTATATACCCATAAGAAACAATGACCATCATGTTCGATGTGTCAAAATCTTAGGACCAAATAAATCACTTAGCCCACTACTGGGTAGTAAATATCCTCACGTGATAGACGCGTTTTCATCTTACCCTCGTATTTAATAGTACGTCTTCAGTTTCACATACTAGTAAAATCCTTTTTGCAATATTTAATTTGTATAATCATCAAAATTACTCTCTCTGTTCTAAAATAATTAATGTTTTGGTTGTAGTCATAAGAATCAAGAAATACATTTTTTCTCTAAAAGTAATATTAAAAATATAAATTAAATCTAATTTAAACAATCATTAAAAGATATTATAAAACATAATTAGTCACACTTTTTGCGATACAATTAAACTAATATAAAAATATCCAAACATCATCTATTTTTAAACATCAAAATCTCGCAAAAACTATCATCTATTTTGGAAAGGAGGGAGTAGTTCCAGTAATAAAATCTTTAAATTCGCAATTGTCCATAATAAGAATAATTGTTGGTAAATAATTTTTTTTTAAAAAAGAATATAATTGGCAGCAAGTAAATGAATGGAGAGTCAAAGACTTCAGAGACAGATCGTCGACTTGGAAAAAACACAGTGGGTCCCACACTCTCTTCCCTCTTTGTCTCCTCCTCCTCAAATCTCTCTTCTCTTCTTCTTCTCCTCAGAACTCGCTGTTAAATGATTGTCTCTGTTGTTGTTCGATCCATCTTCTAAGAACATAACATGGGAAGCTGCTGGTCCGATGGTGGTGGTGGTGGTCGTGGTGGAATGGTCGGTGTTGGCGGGAACACTTCCTCCTCCGCCGCCGCCGGCTATGCGAGTCCAAACGACGCCGTTGACCACTACCTCAAGTCTCGCGGCTTCGACGGTCTCTTCTCTCAGATCGAGGTCCGTTTTCCCTTCAAAATCTCTCTTCTTTGAGTTTCCTCACTTCATGTTTTTTGTCTTCTTCTTCCTTTCGCAGTTATCCTTCTCTGCTTCCAATTTGCGAGACCGAGACTTGACTTCAAAGGTTATGTTTTGTAATAATATGTCTTAAAGTAACTTTCTTTCAATCGTATTGATACTTGGGATGTGGTGTGCAGAGTGATGCAATGGTGGTTGTTTATACAAAAGGAAGAGACGGAACACTCTCTGAATCTTTCCGCAGCGAAGTTGTTTTGAACTCTTTGAATCCTAAATGGATTAAGAAGCTTACAATTCGTTATCAGTTCGAGGTTGTGCAGACTTTGCTGTAAGTTTACTCTGCCTTAATATATTAGAGGAAACGAAATGTAATTATTAAAGTTTCTTACTTTGTGACCTTTCTTCTTCTTATTCTCCACAGGTTTCGTGTGTATGATATCGACACTCAGTTTCAAAACTCAAAGGAGGAGGTATGTGTTAGAGAATCTCATTGTATGCTCTCTCATGTGTTCAAGTGTTACATTTATATGATTTTAATTTCAGATGCTTAAGCTCGACGAGCAGCAGTTTCTCGGCGAGGCAACGTGTACATTGTCTGAGGTATTCTTTTTAGTTTAGGACCCTCTCTGTCTTGCTATAGATTTAATAAATTATTGATTCGGATGTTTATGTTTACTGATCAAATACGGCAGGTTATCACCAAACCAAATAGGACGGTTGCTTTAGAACTCATGAGTAAAGAAGGTGTTGCAGCTGCTGCACAGACTCAGCCACAGAACCATGGGAAGCTTATTGTCCATGCTGAGGAGTCTCTAGCTTCTAAGACTACGACAGAGGTTGTTTTTAGGTGTTTGAATTTGGAATCAATGGATCATTTCTCTAAAAGTGTAAGCGGTTGTATTATTACCATTCTACCAGGAGTTACTTCAGACATATATGTAGATAACTTGAGTTCTCTTGCTCAGGATCCGTTTTTGGTGATATCTAAGATTGTGGAGCACGGGGCTCCGGTCCCTGTCTCTAAAACCGAGGTCTTAAAGAATGATGCTAATCCGGTTTGGAAGCCAGTTTCTCTAAGTGTTCAACAAGTGGGGAGTAAGGTAACAAGAGATAGTTTCTGTAACATCTCGGTTTGTGGTATATAGTGAAAGACTTAATAGAATTGATTTAGCTATGTTAGTTTGCCTGCTTGAGGAGGAAGGTGTTAACAGTTCTATTATGTAATGATTTTCAGGATAGTCCACTGGTGATAGAGTGCTTAGACTTCAATAGCAATGGCAACCACAATCTTATCGGGTAACCACAAAGTCTCCATCACTTCCATTCTAGTTTGGGATATGAGGATGAGAGATGATTACTGTTTGTTGTTGGATTTTGCCAGAAAAGTTCAGAAGTCACTTGCAGACTTAGAAAAGCTTCACATGAGTGGTCAAGGAATCAATTTGTTCTTACCTACTGGTGTTGGACATAAACATGAAGACAGGGTAGGGATGTTCAACAATAAGTAGAGAGGTTAAAAACATTTCTTAATGCGAGGAAACCTGATACCATTTGCCTTTGTTTCAGGCCTTAAAGAGTCAGCTTTTTGTGGACAAGTTTACTGAAACTGTTCAGCATACGTTCCTAGAATACTTGGCTTCTGGATTTGAATTGAACTTCATGGTCGCAATTGATTTCACAGGTATTTGAATAAAAGGATCTGAGAAAGTGCAGAGTTTCTCAAGACTAATGCATTTGTCTCTCATGTTTTCATCAGCTTCGAATGGAAACCCTCGCCTCCCTGATTCATTGCATTACATTGACCCTACAGGAAGATTAAATGCCTACCAGAGAGTAAGGACTCAGTATATTGCTTAACTTTTCTTGCAGAGGTGTTGACTGATCTTCTTTCTTTCTATCAGGCAATAGTGGAAGTTGGAGAAGTGTTGCAGTTCTATGACACTGACAAACGCTTTCCAGCATGGGGTTTTGGAGCTCGTCCTATAGACATCCCCGTTTCACATTGCTTTAACCTCAACGGAAGCAGTACTTACTGTGAGGTCTGTTAACGAATCTCAATCACCATGTTTCTCAAGTTAACAACATGAAACTAACCTTATCCTTTTTTTAATGTTTTTCTCAGGTAGATGGGATTCAAGGTATCATGAATGCCTACAATGGTGCTCTCTTCAACGTCTCTTTTGCAGGGCCTACTCTATTTGGTCCTGTTATCAACGCTGCTGCAACAATCGCAAGCGAGTCACTCGCTGAAAATGCACGGAGATATTACGTCTTGCTGATAATCACTGTGAGTTTGTGTAAATTGCATAATTACCGCATAACGGTATTTTGAACATTGGTAAAAAGACAATGGAAACTAAACTTGTCTGCTTTTTTAATAGGATGGAGTGATAACAGATCTGCAAGAGACGAAAGACGCATTGGTCAGTGCATCAGATATGCCATTATCAATCCTCATCGTTGGAGTAGGAGGAGCTGACTATAAAGAAATGGAGGTTCCTAATTAAGAGAATCTCAACACAATAAACTCTGTGGTTTTCAATTAGATTCTTACGCTTGCTGTTGTTGTTGTGTAGGTACTGGATGGAGACAAGGGAGAGAGACTAGAAAGCTCGAGCGGTCGTGTAGCGTCACGTGATATCGTCCAGTTCGTTGCATTGCGAGACATGCAATGTGAGTCTTGTTTTTGTTTGGCTCAAGAAAAACATTGCTGCGTTTTTTGGTTGGCTGATGATTTGTTGTGTGTGTGTGTGTAGATGGAGAGGTCTCAGTGGTAGAAGCGTTGCTAGCGGAATTGCCTTCACAGTTTTTGACGTACATGAGAAACCGTAATATCACTCCCACAAGTACTACCACCTCTGCTTCTTGATGCATTCTCAACACTCTGTACATACATTCAGCTCTATACGCTGTCGTTTTGATTTTCTATTTTATATTATCTGGAATTTTTCCATTTCCAGTATGCTACGTCAAGTTTTACTTCACTCTTTGATTTGTTTCTTTTTCTTTTTCTTTTTATCTACAGAAATATTATTTTTATTTGGGCTTATTGAAAATCATGTAGTATTGTTCAACGGTCAACATTTTAAGTTGTTGACTTTCTTATTTTAGGTGCTGACTTTTCTTCCTAAGCCGTAACTTTAAACGTGATCGTTGATTTAATATACAGTATTAGTACTTTACCGCATTTGTCGCTGAAAATTATTCTTTGAAGAAAATGAATGAAACTAGGGCAACATATAGGGCTGGGAATTATTATCTGAGATTCGGATTCGATCCGAGATCCGATCCGCTCTGAAGATTGGATATCCGGGATACCCAGATCAGGATAGTAAAATAACGGATCCGTCGAATCCGGATCCGGATATCTGGATTTTTAGGTCCGGATATCCGATCCGATCCGCTTTTTAAATATATTAAATATAGTTTTATTAATAATTATAGTTTATTTATTAATATTTATACATAAAACTAATCTTATAATATTACATTTTAATTTTCATAATTTTGTAAAAGTATTTAATTTATCTAATACTTTTAGATTTTTTGTATTTTAAAAATATTTTTATTATTTTTAATAATTTTGACGGATCCGGATACTCGTGGGTATCATGATATCTAGACGGATATCCGAATCCCGAATATCCAGAAAGCACGGATCCGAATCCGAGTATTGAAATCACGGATCAGACAGATACGGATCCGGATCCGGTTACCCCGAATATCCCGGATATCCGGATCCGTCCCAGACCTAGCAACATATCAAACACACCTTTTTAGAAATATAGCTATTAAGCTGAATATTTGATCAAATGTGTATATACCTTAAGCTAAAGTACGTCACCATGTACCTTCTCAAACTCATTTCTCTGTTAGCAAATTCGCAAAAATAACGTTTATTCGTTTTCTTTCACTTTCTAGTCAACATAACTAAAAATACCTTACCTAAGCATGTGTATCTCTTGTTATAAAGTGTTCCCTTTTCTCAATTGACTAAGTTTCTTATGTGAACAATGCTATCTTTTGTCGTGGTCTTATTACAATGTCTTTGTTTGTGTATAGACTATAGACGAACAAATGTTAGTTAATATGATTTTACCCAAAAAATGTTAACTAACTTTAATAATACTTAAATGTCCACGTTACAGATCGTTGAATTTGTCTAATGATTCAGCTTCTTCAAAATATGCCTGATAGTTTCCGTTTTTTTTTTCTAGATGCCTTACTACGTTTGTTTCTTGGATTATTATATCAAAATAGCATAGATTTTTGAAATTTAGTAAATGACATAATACTTTACATACCATCGTATTCTTTAGAACACGGCTTTACTTAATTAATTAGTATCGTATTGTCTAACACGCGACATAAATATAATTTTGCAAATTTCTCTCAAAGTTATGTGACTATGTAAGCCCTTGTTTCATGCTTTTGGTCAACTAACATACGTCTATATCAATCGAAGAGGCTTGCAGCAACATCAGCTAACAGCTAACCTTTAAAGTATAAAGAAAAGAAATTTCAAAGTCTCTCCACGTCATGGCTTGATCAGATATGGACTAGGTCCACTGAGTGTATCACACATTGTGCACAGTATATGTAATATGTTATGTCGTTCTACACAACACATTGGTTATACCATACTTTGAAGTTCCACTTGAATCGCTGAATCCTTGTAGTAAGACAACCAAATCCATATGTGAGATCAGAAAAGACTAACATTCTGTCCATTGCAAGTCTCTTGGTTCCTCTCCTAATTCCTTAACAAAAATACCTCTTACCCAACCAAAATAGGAAAATTTCTTACAATAAAATTAATTTGTGGGATCAGGAAGAAATAGTTAGTTGTGATGTGGGACTTGTCAAGGCCCAGAGGCCCCAGACAAAGTGCTTTTGTGAACATTTCCTCAAATAATTTGTTACATACCAAAACGGTACTTTCTTCAAATATTATTGTGAAATTTTCTTTTTGAACTTTATATTATTATTTGTGAACTTTGTCGAGAAAGATACAATGCTGTAAACATTGTAACTTTTTAAATCAAGAACGAATTGTATGTTTTTTCACCGTTTAGTAAAAGACACTAACAGTTTTAACTTTAAATTATAAATGGGTTCACTATCTTCCACGAGAAATGAATATATTTATCAATAGCTAGATAATCTATCCCGTCATACGGACTTAATATTACGAACCCGCTTTTAGTTAATTAAACTTGAATCTTGGACTTAGGGCATCCATTTGAAAACTTTTAGTTGATTACTGGATACAAAACTTCCACATAATTATGAAGTTTAAACAGAATTATTCCCAGATACAGATGAAACGAGAAAACATCATCGTGTATCTAATTGTAGAAAGAGACTCCAAAACAAACATGTTCAATTCACACGTTTTATCTTGAGTTAATGATAAGTGGGTAGTGTGTACATCTCTCTTGGTCTTGGATGTATAACTAAGTTTCTTTTTCAATCTCTGTCCAAATCTTTAATGGGGGGAAAAACACATTCCACTGCAGAAAAAATGAATCCCACTCTAACGTACTAAAACTATTGTTTATTTCTATTTTTAATGAATGAAAAACAAAGTTGTTATATTCTTATTCCCTTAACTTTTTCAGAGGATGTCGGTTTATTTTATACACAAATATTTTATATAAAATCAAACCTTAAAATATAGAACTTTTATGCTTGTTTTCTTCTTCGATTCCATGCATGTGTTTCCGGAAAGAATTAGTAAATAATATGTACATGCATATGCATTTTCTTTCTTTATTTTTCTCTTTTTACAGTGTTCATATTTACTTCAATTCTTCTGTCAGAGCTTTTTTAGTAATCTTTATAGATATCCATTTCTTAGTCTGTTCAGATTCACACGTACGCTCTTTTTTTTTGCTATAACCAAATCAAAAGGCCATTTTCACGCGTCTCTACAGTTTTAATAAATACACTCATACAAATGCATGATCTTTATGTGTCTCAAAATTATGTTATATAGCTAGAAAACTAAATAAATTTTGAAAAATATGCAAAACTTCAGCATGACGTTTTGTTGTTATTTGTCTTATGTTCACACAAACAAAATGCTTCTATAAAATCTTCAAAATTAATCACTCCAGAACCCTAATTAATATCTCTCTTCCACTTTCCTCGTCTTATTTGTTTCTCAATTTCAACGCATCATCGTCTATTTGAAACAGTGATAAATTTGAGACCCTAATAATCAATGAATAATGGGAAGAGGCCCTTTCGAGCTGGTGAATCTGAGGAAAAGAAAGAAGCCGACGACGACGAGAACATATTTCCGTTCTTCTCGGCTCGATCCGAATACGACACGCGTGCCATGGTCTCAGCCTTGACTCAAGTCATTGGGAACCAAAGCAGCACGCATGATAATAATCTACATCACCCTGTTGAGTATAATCAGCAAGATCCTATCCAACATGTTCCTCCTACTCAAGATCAAGGTATATATACGTGCACATATAGCTGGATTTGCAAGCATAGTTATTGCAATCGACACCTAGAATATGATGATATGTACATACAAACGAGCAATATCGGTGATTTTTTACTTCACAATTTTATTTTAGTGTGTATATAAGCATATATATGAGGTTGATAATTTATGTCACTTGTTGTTGAAGGAAACTTGAGGAAAATACATTATAGAGGGGTAAGGCAACGACCATGGGGAAAATGGGCTGCCGAAATTAGGGATCCACAAAAGGCTGCACGAGTGTGGCTCGGGACATTTGAGACCGCAGAAGCTGCTGCCTTAGCTTATGATGAAGCAGCTCTTAGGTTCAAAGGAAGCAAAGCCAAACTTAATTTCCCCGAGAGAGCTCAACTAGCAAGTAACACTAGTACGATTACCGGTCTGCCAAACTATTACTCTTCTAATAATCAAACTTACTACTCAAATCCGCAGACTAATCCACAAACCATACCATATTATAACCAAAACTACTATAACCAATATCTTCAG
Organism: Brassica nigra; assembly: GCA_016432835.1. Taxonomy (NCBI): domain Eukaryota; kingdom Viridiplantae; phylum Streptophyta; class Magnoliopsida; order Brassicales; family Brassicaceae; genus Brassica; species Brassica nigra. The sequence goes on from CM028244.1 coordinate 3,190,943, forward strand.
CAAGTTGGGAATAGTTACGATGCATTGAGCTATAGTCAGGCCTGTGAGGAAACCAGAGGATCAATGTATAGTCATCAGACATTATCTAATACAACTTCTTCATCTTCTGGTGGATCTTCAAGGCAACAAGAAGATTACACAAGATTTTGGCATTTTGGGGATTCTTCTCCAAATTCGGGGTTTTGAGATCCTCGTGAATAAGGGGTTTCAAGTGACTTGTTATGAAGTGATCATATGTCCCTTGATTGTTTCTATTTTCATTATGCGTGTGTCGTTTGTGTCATTTTCTAAATTTCTTCTTTCAACAGTTTGTATTGGGTTTTGTTTACAATCCTCGAATTTACTTTCATAAAAGAATAAATAACAAAAAGTTATCCTTAAAAAATATGGGAGTAGTCTCAAATTATTCACTGGTTTCTCAGTACATGATGTTAATGGAAATACCATACGGCGTGTATAATGTGGGTGATCAAAACAATGTAAAATCAACGATAAAAAAATCTTAAGTTTGTACGATGTCACATCAGTACATCACATGATAAATGTTAAGATTTTGGATCATTTTGATGTGTCGATTATATTGCCACAGCAGAAATACAGTTAAACCAAAGCTTTCTTGAATTAAAAAAAAAAACATATATCTTACATTCGAGAGCCAAAGCAACACACCTACATTTAATTTTACTCGTATAAAATTGAACATTTGTTGAGCCATAAAGGTTGAGAAAAAAAAGAGGTTAATATTTTTGTCCAATTATCTTAGGAGATTGGTTTATTTAAAATATAGACTCGTACCGCATTATTTATTGAGTTAGCTCGTACAGTCTGTTAGTGTAAAAATAAGAAAATATGGTCGTATTTTTACAGTAGTGTGTAAAATATTATAAAGATCATTTTGCTAATGAGAATAGTTGGGCTCCTACTATCCAATTCGTTTAAACTAATCCGATTTTTTTCAGTTTTTTCTAACATAGTAACTGTATGCACATGTAATATTTTGGCAAAATCTGAGAGTATGTCCATTGCCAGTTTTTCAATGAGCATCTAAGGTATATAAATAATATAAGTAATAAAAGCCAGAAAAAAAGAGATATTGTTGCTTGTTTTAGAACTTTTGAGAAGCCTTTTAGAAACTATCACTTTATTTGTGGACTGAAAACATTTTAAAAATTCAAATGAAAATGATACGTACTGTCCTACAAATATTAGTATTATAATGTTTAGAACCTATAAAGAGTTTCTACACCAATGGGGTTGCTCTAATAAATCCATACATTTTTGATGCTTTCTTTCAGAATTTCCATATGACAATTATGATGATTTCACTAGTTGCATGCCGTATAAATTCATGAATGAAAAATACCTTACGATATTCATAAAGTTTTTTAATGACAAATATAACATACAAGAATTAAATAACCAAAATAGATTTTACTTAAACGGTATAAAACATTACATCATTAAGATCAACTAATTTAAGTCCAGAGTTTAGATTTGAGGGATGTAATTTAGAGTCTAGAGTTTATGATTTTAAAAGTAATAATAATTAAAATTTAAAATTTAATAGTAATTTTAAAAATAGTTTAAAAATAATTTCTCGGATTTCAAAATAAAAGTTCAAAAAAGAAATATTAAAAATTCAAAAAATTAATTTTAAATTTTTTTAAAAAACTATCGATTCGAAACTTTTTTCGAAAATAATTTCTTTTTTCTTATTATCTATTTAAAATTTATTTAGTCATTTTTTCCCTTTGTGTTTCTTTTGGTCAAAAAAATTCATTTATACAGTATTTTTGGGGATTGGCCTTCATCAATTATGACAATTCATTCAATTAGAAAAGTAACGAAGATAAAGAATATTCTTACACAAACAGAAACTTCATTCGACATTCATTGGATTGTTTTAACCCTTGTTTATATGGCGTCTGTTAACACACTATGAATTCTCAAAACAACTAGGTTCATTGTTTGTATGAATCGAATCAGTTCATAAAAAGTTACGTTTGTTATTCAATAACACCGTCCAAATAGTTATAGTTGGTACTATTAGTATTACGGTTACTTCGGTATATTTTTTAAATGATTGCGTCTCCAATATATCCATTAGCCAGGGTCTCAAAAGTTAAATGAGATTGGAAGTAAGAAGTATGAAAACTTGACCAAAACAGATTCCCTTCGGTTTGTTCAACTCCTTGACTTTGTCAATCCAAAGAGGTTTAGTCCTTTTGACCCATGTTTTCATATTATTTTTCTCTCGTTATCTTGAAATGTACAACCCGACATATACGTTATTTATGGTAGTATATATATACACATACATGAACATGCATATACGTTATTTTTTTATTTTTTTTGAAAAGAGTACGTTATTTGTGTGATACAGATTCGTAAAATATTACACATAGAAGAAAATATTAAATTTATAGGGCATTACCATTTGTAGGTAGATTCAATGACATATTTGCAGAAAAGAAAAAATGATTTCGTTTTGAAATTGAGACTCGTTGTTTATATCATCATGTCGATTGAAATGATGGTTACAATGATAATTAATTTTGGTGTAATTAAAATACTTTCCAACCAGCGCGTGATCTGCTCTTTCTTTTGTCTTTTTTTTTCCTTTGTTCGTGAACCTTTCTTTCAATTTATTTTTGTTAATTCATTTTTTTACATATTACCGTAACTGGTTAGTGCTTGGTATATGAATCTCGGCCGCCGACCAAAATCGTACTTCAAGATACCGTGTAACTTCGAAAGCATTATATATTCTTTTCTTATTGCCACGTGTGGTGTAGCAGGAGTATCATTAAAAGCAAGAAATTGGTCTATAGGAAACCTATTGACTGCAGTAGAGGACTATTAGCCTAATCAAGTATGTTAATGTAGCAACGTAATTACTATTGACTACAGTCTCCTAACCGGGACTAATTTATCGATCTACCAAAACATTTTAGCAAAAAATGCAACTAAACAAAAAAAAAACGCTGCAAAAGCAAACAAGAAAAGTTTCAGTTATAAATAGTTTTGGATCAAACTGAGATAGCCTGATTGTGTGTCCGCAGCTTTTTATTTTATTTTGCTAATTTTTGTCAGCCTCTTTGTCTATCTTTAAAATTCTCTTTCCTTTGGCATATTATACAAAGCCATGGCGAATGAGCGACATTCAAACATGTTATCATCTTATCTTAAATGAAATCAGAATCCGGTTCATGAAAATGAAAGCGTAGAAACCATTTTTTCAAAAATTTAAGTAGTAGATACGCATTGAAAACATATATATTTTCTTTGTTTCATAAAAAGTGTCAATTAAACACTTTTCACACATAAGCATACATTTATGTTTTCATTAATTAAATCTATTTAACCAATACTTTTTGAAATAAATAATATATTTATTATTAAATCAAGATATTTTATAATTACTATTAAGATTAAATTAAATATAAATTGTATTAAAATTTTAAAACAGCACTTTTATGTAACAAAAATGATAAAATGACACTTTTTAAAAAACATAAAGAGTATAACTTAACAACTTAGGGCATCTCCATTGGTGAACCCCACATGGGGTTCACCATTTTAATTTTTTATTATTTTTTTTACTTTTTCGTTTGATTTAAAAAAAAATAAGGCGGACCAATCACGGTCCACCACGTGGCGAACCCAAGTTCACCCCAGTGAACTTTTCCTATGCAGATTCAAAACTTTTACATTATTTTAATTTTTTTTTTTTTTGGAAGAGTGTGAACCCCCCATTTGAACTCTCAATGGGGGTGCCCTTAGGAACGATTTCATGTAACATAGATTATTATTTTGCCAATTAATGCTCAAAGTCTTTGAATCTTTGATGAGTTCAGATATCGAAGTTGCTTACAAAATAATTCAAATTATTAAACAACTACAATTCTAATCGATCCCGACAGACAGAAAGAATATAAGAGAAACTCAATAATTAGAAAATGTACGTTGACGTCAACGGAAATGGGGGATGGCCCGTAACCGCACGCACGCCGGTTTGACACCGTCCTTTCAACCTTTGCGGCCTTCCAAGCTCTCACAGATCTCAACCACGTCCTTTGTCTTCATTTTCAAACTTATCGGCCCAAAGACGTATGTATGCAAACTAGCATCTATACTTGTTGTACAAAAATAAAATCAAATACAAAGACGTATGTATGTTTTGCTTGTTTCCTGTTTCCTCTTCCTCCGTATGGGGATGGGTAAATTGCACAACCGCTAATAACATGTGAACAAGAGGGGACGTTCAAATTGCACCGACTCACACGCATTGTAATATTTGTATATACAACGCAGCCCATTTCAGTTTTCTAAATAGTCAGGCCCATTTCCTTGTATACCACGAAGCCCACTTAATTTTGTTAATCCACGTTCTAAAAAAATAAGAAAAGAGTGCCAAAATAAAAATAAAGTTAAAAATCCGACCTGCCGGAATCGAACCAGCGACCTAAAGATTTGCTGTCACAGACTACAGTCTTCCGCTCTACCAACTGAGCTAAGGTCGGTTGATGCTTGATTTACATTATCTTTTATTAATCCTTTCAACATCACTTGTAGTCTTGTTTTCTAACATCTAAACTGGAGAAGAGAACCAACGAGTGTTGATGTTGTTATATCTTGTTCTGTTTCAGTAGCTTTTTTATATTTTATTATTGAGTATCTCCAACCTGCATAAGCCCTACAGTTATGTTCTTGTAGGCATTGAGGTCGATGATGAGGCACTAGCTCGTTTTGTGGAGCATGTTGATAAAGACAACAGTGGAACTATAACATTCGAAGAGTGGAGATATATTCTTTTCTTATACCCTCGTGAAGCCACCATTGGAAACATATATCACCATTGTGGATGTGGAGCAAGCTGTTATACCAGATGGTATAAGCAAACATGTCAAAAGAAGCAGTTTGCTTCTCACTGGAGGACTAGCTGGAGCCATTTCAGGACTACAACCGCACCTCAGCCTCTGGATCGTTTGAAAGTAGTTTTGAAAGTCCGAAAAGCACAGGCAGGGGTTCATTGATACAACTGAGCTGTGGAATAACACCAGGAGCTCTTGGAGCATCATGCGTTTACCCGTTACAGGTTGTAAGAACAAGGTAAAAAGAAAACTCAAAAAGTAACAAAAGTTTTTTTTTCTTGCTTAACAAGTTTGATTCTTCTGTTGTCAGAGTGCAAGCAGATAGTTCAGAGACGACAATGACGCAAGATTTCATGAAAACGATGAGAGGTAAAGGGTGTGAGAGGTTTCTACAGAGCACTCTTACCAAATCTTCTTAAAGTAGTTCCAGCGGCAAGCATTACATACATTGCTTATGAAGCTATGAAGAAAAACATGGCTCTTGATTAGCTAATACAATTTTTTTTTCTCGGCGTTAGTCATTCTTTTTTCTTCACACCGTTGAGTTTTAGATTATGTGAGATAACAGAAACAAACTGATTTAAATTTCTTAGCTAACTATTTTGTATGATAATTTACATTTTGATCTTAACTAAAAAATATGTTCCAAGATATTGATAACGACTGTATACCTATAAAACATTTGTTTATTTAGAATGTTACTTTCAACTTACTTATATTTATTTTAATATTCAGTGATTCAATTTCCTTTGTTGTTTCTTTAATTATATTGTTTAGGATACACGCAACATTACAGTTTTCTAATTTCACATAGTACATACATCTTGTATGATTATGAACTAATATTTTAAATGAAACAATATAAATATGAGAAATTAGAACAATAGTTTTCACGATTTTCTTAAATAGTAGACCGGTTATTATGGCAACCGCAGCCAAATTAATGCAAACACCGTGATACCCCCTAGAAATAAAAGCACATTTACAACAAGTTCCTTGTTAGTTATGGACATTGTAGCTGCTATCCGCTATCACATGGCTTGTAACTAACTAAATGAGAGCAGGTAATGAGAGATAATTGATTATAAATAAGGACCATCTAAGAAAGTATTTATTTTTTAAAAAAATAATGCATTGCAACTAGAAACCTTTTTTTATGATATAGACATGCTAAAACAAAACTATATTGTGCCGACGATACAGTAGCCTAGTTGTAAAGTTATATGAAATTCAACAGTTTTAGTTAAAAATAATAATAATGATGAAATTCTACAGTTTTACACAGGGCCGGCTCACAAACGTCAAGGTTCGATAGAGCTTACTCAGAAAATATTAAACCTATGTAGAATAAATATCATCACTCTCAAGCCAAAAATTTATCAGTTCATACGTTTTATAGCAATAAAAAACTTGTGAATGGCGACTTGGATCTTATATATAAAGATAGTTTAGAAAGAAACAACAAGATTGTAAAGCTATTAAAAGCAATCAGAATACTTCTCGTTGGAGAATCAACACATCACCGGAAGAAGAAATAGCCACAAATAAAAACATTAAAGAGAGAAGATACTAAAAGAAGAAAGGCGTAGCCTTCCCTTTGCCTCTGATGACTTGCCGTTTGTATCCTTCTCCGTTAACGAAAACAGAGAAAGATAGCGGATCCGAGTTAGCTCCGGTTAACCGTAGCTTGAAACCTTGTTAACGGCGTCTTCTTGTTCCGTTTCTTCCTCCATATCTTCTTCTTCTCTTCCTTAAAGATTATTGACAAGGAGAGATGAAATGTTTAGTGTCCCTTTTAGTCTTCTATGTCTATCTTCTACCCATTTATAATGCTTCATTTGGTCCCATATCCAAATCATTATTAATTTACTGTTTTTTATTTATTTTTAATCATACTTTTGCTCAAATTTATTTCAACCCATGGAATCTTTATGAAAGTTATACCTAACTTCAGTAAATTTTTAATAAACACTTCAATAATGTTCACGTTTTACTATTAAAAGAATTCCACTTTGCATTATTGCATGGTATATAATACTAAAGCGTGACAGTCATATTTATAATTGATGTATTATTAACAAGTAAGCAATTAGCTCAAATGGTATTATTATGTTTTTATAATTCAACGGTTTGTTTCTAAATATAACTAATTCAGATAACAATTACACAAGTTAGTCAAGTGGCCGTTTTAGCTTCAACGGAAAACTCATATACATTCAGGAAAACTCAAATAAGTACTATTATAATAAAACACAAGCGGGTTATATATTTACTATGTCGTCATTTCCACTAGGAAATAATAAATAATTATTTTTATTTAAAATAAACAAATCATACTTTCGAAAAATTAAAATACTCATTATGTAGGAGGTGATCCGGTTTAGTGGTCATACGAGGACCACTTAGCTCATCCGTGCATCCAACTGACATTGAGTTTCTATCAATTTGTCAAAAAAAATCTTATTTTTTCGCAACAACAATAAATAAATGGAGATATACTTGCATAAATAGTTATTCACTCTTTCAGTTTATGAATATGATAATTTAAAAGCTGGCTGCCTCATATGCCAAAAGGTGCATTTTGTGAAAGCGTATGACTTTCACAACAATTGTAGCTTGACACATCACTGCTTACGTACGAACTATGGCAATAATGTACTGCATGAGTACTTTCTTCTGAATAACTTTTTACTGCATGAGTATTTTTTTTAACAACTTTTTATTGGATTATTTTAACATTTAAATAGTTGTCATACTCTCTCTATATATAGTGTGTTAAGTATTTTGTGCTTTCCTATATCAAGATATTTGAACATGAAAAATAAGATAAAATAACATTTTTATACGAAAAGCCTAACAAAAATTCAGCCTAATAGTAAGTTATGGATTCTAATTTTTCACAGTAACTATTGACGAATGATAAATTGAACTGTAACAAAAGTAAGTATTTTACCATTAAAATGTATGTAACGAGCATCATATAAATGTGAAATATTAGTAGAAAGAATACTCCATGAATATTATCAACTTTTGAGTGTGGTCTTCTAGTTAACTAAATTTGTGGTTTATACCAAAAAATAACATCATTAATATAATCTTATGTTAGTAAGTAAAAATTACGACATAAGGGAATACAAATTATCGTTGAGAAAGAAGAACCTAAAGAATAGGAGTGAATGTGAACATGATTATATATTCTATATGATTAACTAATGTGTAGTGTTACTAGTGTAGGCCTTTCTTTATATAGGTAAAGCTCTTTACAACGTTTTATCTTTTAACAAAACTAGCAATGGACAATAATCACGTCGAATAAGCACTAGTCCCACTCAAGTGGGAGCCAGTAAGCAACCATCACTACTTCAACTCGTATCAATTTATTATATTGAAATTAGTATATGAATATAGTTTTAATTCCTTATTGAGAAAGCTTCGTACCACTTTACTTACGCCTTATCACAAATGGAGCATGTTTCTTTTGCGATTCTATAAACTTTGATTAGAATCGAAAGTACTACTCAAAATAAAGAACACTATAAAATATAGAGAAAATTAAAAAATATTTACTAGTTGTTGAATTGTGGTAAAATGAATGCTAATTAGCTTATCTGTTAATTCAATATGAACTATGTAATGTAAGAGACAATGACACAAAAAGAATAAGAAAAGAGAGAGAGAGACAATGACACTATTTTTTTTCATCTAATGTGACATAACATACCCTTAGGTAAATGAAAATTAGTTCGATCTTCCTCTTTATTTCAAGTACTACGTAGTGGGCACAGATCGAATATTATCCTATTTTTTAGTATTTGTGATTTGATTGGTATTTCACGGATATCTAATTTTTCGATTTTCTTTGCTTCAGAAAAATACGGATAATCAGTTTTCCGAATAATTTATGGATATTTACGAATATTCACAGCGGCGGAGCTTGTTATGATATTTTCTTGTTAAGCTTATTCTTGCATGTGATGGAGTCTAGTAAACAGCGGCTGAGCTCGTTAAGCTAAATCCAAAGAGCGAGTATATGCACCTGGTCTTGAGGACACTGTTATCCTCACCATGAAGGGTATAGCCGCCGGTATGCAGAATACCGGTTAACGCATTTTAATTTTATCATTTAAACCGTCTTTGTATTATTCTCTAAAATCTCTGCTAAGTATTATTCTACAATGTGATAATCTATCTGAAGCCTACGCACGCTTTTCTTATGAGTATGATATGATATTTTCTTGTTAAGCTTATTCTTGCATGTTAGCTGCATCATACGGTTATAAAGATCCAAGTGACTCAAATAAAATCTGATATGTGGTTGTTTACAAACTAAGGTTTTATAATGTTCATATCATTAACCAAAAAAAATGTTAGGATCAAACTTTTTTTTTTAATATTCATTCATAATTCTATTACATCTGTAATTTTACAATGAACAATTTTACCATCTCGTGGACTCATATTTAAATGTTTCATCTATATCATGCTAAACTATCTTATGAAAATCTCTGTTAAAAAATTTAAAATTTATCCACTATTAAATTATGGAAACCATATACAAAATTATATTTTCACTGAATCCAAGTTTTCTTATTATCTTCATTAATCTAGATAAATAAATAATAAATTGTATTTGGACCCCAATCTCTTTATATAAAACATCAATACGCTTAACCAAATCATTGGAACATAACTTCAACAAGAACTTTCTTATATGATCCCATATATTTTTGTTAAATTTGTAAAAAAAAAATATTCTCTTCTTTTTTGATAATTGATAACATATTCTTAATTTTTTGAATATCTGGCCTATTTTTGTATTAAAAATAGCTTTAGTTTAATTTTATTCATATTTGATATATATATATATATATTAAATTATCAAATGGGAAGATAAAGCAGTATTAAAATGAGTTGCATAGTGGATAGAGAGTGATGACATGTCATGATCTGGTTCGTATAGAGAATCTCACGAGTAATATTATAATGGCATAAAATCACTATTATTACTGACACGAGTTACCGCGCGTCAATTACGGTTCTCATCCCTTCGCGCGGCTCAAGGACATCTCTGTGTTGTATGTGTTCTGTCTCTCGTCTGAAGAAAAAGAAGAGTGATCGTCGAGAGACAAACTCAGATCAGTGGAAAAAAAGCTTTGTAAAATCTGCTACGCTATGGATTCTGCGAATGAGCGCGAAACTGAACGTTGATCTGACGGTGGAAGAGAATAACTTAGTCTCTGTCGGATACAAGAACGTGGTCGGTTCAAGGAGAGCTTCGTGGAGGATTTTCTCTTCCATCGAACAGAAAGAAGCACGTAAAGGAGGATCAAGGACTACATGGAGAAAGTTGAGTTAGAGCTTTCAAAACGTTTGTATTGACATAATGTCGGTGTTAGATGAGCATCTGTTCCCATCTGCTTCCGAAGGAGGTGAATCAACTGTCTTCTTCAACAACATGTTAACCTAATAATACTCATTTACCTAATGATGTTAACCTTAGAGATTGCTCTACTTGTGTGACTGATCTATACATAAGTTTTTGTTGATCACTGTATAACTTAAAACTTTTTGAGTTTTTTTTCCTGCTACTACTTCTGCTGAAGCTAAACTCCCTCCTACACATCCTATGCCTTGAATTTCTTTGTCTTCTACTACGAGATCATGAACTCACCTGAAAGGTTTTAGAGATATTGTTTAACTATTAAGAACATAAATAGACTCACTGTTTCATGGATTTTGAGAGTGTTTTTTTTTTTAATTTTAAATAATTCTGTTCAGTGCGTGTCACCTTGCAGAATATAACTCTGTTCTGGTTACAGTCTTTTAACAGATTTCTCTCACAAAACCCGAGCTTATACCAAACACGCTGCTCTGTTGCAGGAGTTAGGAATCTCATTCGTGCTTGAGACCGTCTCCATAAGCCACACACTGACTTCAGAATATCTATCCCAAAAAAACTAATTAAATAGCTCTTTACCACTGCTACTATCATAGAATTCTATTTTATTTTGGTTTACTATAAAACATATTCAATTAAAAAATATTTATTTATTTTGGTTCACTATTAGCAAATTCAAATATTTATTTTGTGTCCAACGGCTAGAATTTCTTGGGTTCTGGGAGACACAACGGCTAGAATTTATTGGATTCTTCATCAGATTTCCGTTTTTTTTTCTTTATTTATGTAATTCTTGCGGATGTAACCCAAGTAAAAGGCTTACTCTCTGTCTCTCTCAGATATCATCAACGTTAGAGACTTTCTTGAAGGATACGATTAGTTCCCCCCATGGAAACAGAGTCTACGCTTTTGGTGGAGATGAGTCGAGTCTATTCGCTTCGGCTTGGATTGAAATTTTTTCTCGCGAGTCACAGCCGTGTCTTTCTCCATCGGAAACTTATTTGTATGGTACGAAGTTTATTTACTTTTTGACTTTTTTTTTTTAGAAAAGAATTTTGTCAAAGCATTGTTTTCTTTTTCTCTACAACTTTTTTTTTTTTGGTTAAAAACTTTCAAACTTTGAAGAGGGGAAATTCTTTTACTGCTTGACTGATAAGGAAAACTTTTTGTGTAATTTGTGAAAACAAATAGAAATTACATCCAGTCAGTGAAATTACATCCAGTCAGAGATTGTACGATTTATTTGGCTTGACACTTAAATAAACAACTAGTTCTTCCTAATCAATCTCGCAGTATAGCAGTTTTCCCTCTCTCATTGGCTTTCTTGTTTTATACTTTCCTAGATTCCTTATTACTAGCCTTTTTTTGTTTCACTGGTTCTTTTGCTTGTTTTAACTTTCTTCTTGTGTTCTTTGCTTTGGTATTGGTGGAGGTGATGCTTGAAGGAGACAACTTCCAGAGTCTACACGCGGGTACGACTTTCTCTATCTGATTTCATGCACAGAAACACAAAGACTATTGTCTTTACCCCCTTTTTTGTCAAAATATTTTTTTCACTATAATTTTTTTAGAGGGGAATTTTCTATATTACTTGATTGATAGAAGAAACTTATCGTGTAATTTGTGAAAACATTTAGAACAAACGTCCGGTCATTGATAGTTAGAGATTGTGCGTTTCATTTGCTTTGTCACTGATGATCACTTTAGTTCCTTCTAATCAAGCTTGCAATTAAGCAGTTTCCCCTCTCGTTTTTTTTTGTTTTCTAAAAACCAACTTCTCATTTGTTTTCTGCCATACTGTTTCTTATTTGCTGCTTCTTTTTTTCGTTGCCTTGATTCTTTGTAGCTTGTTTTAATTTCTTATTGTGTTCTTTTCTTTGATACTGGAGGAGGAGATAAGAAGTCTGATTTGTTTACTCCGGGAAGCTTTTATTGGATGAGAGACAAGTCTGCTAGAGGGAAATATGCATTGCAGCGTTTACAGAGATCTCATCGTCGACATGTACCGAGGAAAGTGAAAATCACATTGTCTGATTCACTTTCGAGTTAACAACTACAAATCTGCCCTAATAGCCTAGTTAACCCGATTTTGCATAGCTAGTCCTTCTGATCATTTTCTTTTGTAATGAAGACATTTTATACTATCTTTTCAATATAGCAACACGTTTAGCTTAGTCCTTCTGGTCATTTTCTGATGTTTGGATTTAGTTTTTTTTTTTGGGAACAAGATAAAAACAAACAATACTAAACCACATCACAATGTAACAAAGTTCTTTTCAAGTTGTTCAACAGGAAGCCAATAACTCAATAATGTTTTCGAAGTCAGAGCATTTGTAATATATATATATATATATATATATATATATATGGAAACAGAACTTAACATTTTAGCAAACGTAATTTTTAGAAATTTTCTTTATGGAAACAGAACTTGGTGGTGGTTTCACGAGAGAAATACGTTGACCAGCGTTGGTGATCTTCCACTCCTGAAGGTAATCCGCAATAAAATACCCCTGCCAAATACACCAAACGTTCACTCTTTCGCGTTCAGTCTACATATGCATAATAAGCAGTAAGATAAGACTTTCTTTATTTGTAAGAAACTCACCGACTCTTTTATTCTTCTGCTCCATAGCGATCCTTTTGTAAATGCTCCTCCAATTTGGCCTATTGAAATGGGACATGAATCGTGTCCTTGACACAACATCCCTTCCGTTCTTGGCGTGGTACAGCGTCTGGAGCATCGTGATCAGTGAGGACCTCACGTCTGCTGCCTGGTGGATCCCGGTGCAGTGATTATGAACCTCGATTACTTTGTTGTGATCTGCTTCGGCCACTTCGTCCATCACGCTCTGGAACCAATGAAAAGTTATTTCATGTCTTGTGCTCCAGTAGAAGTAAGCTTTCTCTGTTTTTCCATTGTCTTTCAAGTTATTGATTATGTCCTTGACAATGCTGATCATCGGAGTGACTCCGCTTCCAAGACCCACCAGAAGAACAACTTCGAAATTCTTATAGTCTTGTGATGGTGCTCCATATGGACCGTCGATTAGTATTTTTGGTAAGCTAAAGGTTTAACAGTTCAAAGTGCAGTTTAATCTCCTTTCTATTATATTCTTCAGTGAATAACTGATTGATAAGACTTACCTAGGCATCCAGACGGTTCTTTTGAGTATGTTCTCGTTACGAAGGGCACACACCTGAGGATCAGTTGCATACAAATGTAATTACATACTTGGACCAACTTAATCTCTAGGGGTTTATGTAAAGTGAAAAAAATGGAGTTAAGTACCTCACAAAATTTTGTTAGTAACTTGTCAGTCCAGTCTCCTTCACATTTGATGTGGACACTAAGGTCATCATCTCCCGGAGCTGAGGAAATTGAGAATGGATGCCTATTTATATATATACATGCAAACCATTTTTCAGTTTGTTTCCGTACAAGTAATATGCATGAGAGTTTGTGTTATTACCATTCTAATGAAGACACTGCAGAACATTTTAGATATATATATTGTCCGCTTTTGTATCTGAAGTTGTTTGGTTTTGACATATGAAGCACTAAGAGATCCCCGGGCGACCTATCCCCGGGCAACCTAACGATCTGTTGCAAAATTAATTATGTAGCAGAGATGAATACACAAAAAACCTTCTTCCCTTTTTGGATTATCTCAAAAAGAATAAATGTTTATAAATTCCACCTTCAGTATCTTAACAGCCTCGATTCTTGACCTGAGCGAACGAACCAGCCTTTCAGACAGGTAAAGAACCATCGGTACCATCAAGTACATCCAAGTCTGTTAAATCAAATGAAACTAACATCAGAGGGTACACTACAATTTTGTACATTGTTCGAGGGATTAATAGGTTACTAACCGTTTTTCTGTACCATGTCTTGATGAGGTAGACATAGTATCCGTGAAGGACTAGGAGTATGTAGACGATAACAAACAAATGGTGAGTGTACCAGAAGGCGTTGAAGCCGGTTATTTTCTTCAGTGATTTAGGAAGAAAATCCAACTTATTTCTTCTGAACCATGTTGTAGCCAAGGTGAAGGTTATCGTCAATAATATAATCATGCTAGTCCCAGTAAGTACTTCCACTGACTTCAAAAATTCTACATAACTCTTTGGCTGTACTCCAAAATACTGCTCCATTGGCTTGTAAGTCTCTTCATCTGCAGCTATCAGCCTAGGGAAATCACATGCTAAGTGAGCTGTGGCATGGATTGCAACTCCAATTGAGATTGCTATTGCTATGACCTATGTAAGATTCGATCATAAGTGTTTGCGAGATCATGGTGATCTTAAGCAAAAATACTCCAGGAAGCTAACATTACCTTGTGGAAATTGAGGTTGTCATTGAAAGGAACAACAACACTTAACTTGGTTTTGGTCCGGAGCCAAGTGATGGTGTTCCTACAAACTGGTAATAAAACCATAGCCATGTTCAGTTTAAGGGTCTCTCCAGCTCCTTTAGCTATACAAACACAAGCTCCCATAACTTGGTAAGCCGGTCTTTTCCGATACTCTATGAACTTCCATGTGAACAGCCCGGTCATAACAGCTATCCATAGAGCCATTACCCACACTCTCTTCCAGTTGTCCAACGCAGAATACATCATCCCCCTGAACAAACGTTCCCAGAGATTTCTACTCGCTGATACTTCGAGCTCCTGACTTAGATTCTTCATGGCCTCATCTGGCGCTTGCAACAGCAGTACCTCGAGATTCTCTATCTGTTTGGCATTGTAGAAAGTGAATCCAAACACGTAAAGAAAACACACTCACAAAACAAATGCTTACTAAATATCATCAGTTCAAAAAGTTTAACATACCATGATGTACCCATAATCATAGGGATCTAGTGCTTTCATAATCAAAGTAGCATATCCATCTGCTTGACTCTTAATGCTATCCAGATTGTTTGCAGAAGCACTTAGAGTTATAATCTGTATATGATGAGGAACATCTACTTATGACTGAGATCACAAAAGAGATTCAAGATTTTCTAATACTAATAATATTAAATTTCTTGGACTTCCAACTCAAAACCGATTGACGACAGTATTGGTCAAGTCATTTCTATTTGTTATACGGGAATTTAAATTCGTACACACTCTTAAAAGCGCATGCCTCATTAATCTCCACACAATCCACATAAAAAATCTAGTTTCTACCTCTCTTACGTCGTCTTCATTCAACCTCCCATCTGCATCCTTATCGAACCTGAACACAATTCAAACATGAGACTGGAAGAGTTGGTGTCGGAACGTGTAAAGTAATGGTTTCAAGAAACAATACATAGCAAAGAAAGTTCGTAGCCTGGAATCAAAATCTTGATCATTGATCTGCTCCCAGAATGTTCGAAGCTGATCCTTGTTTATTACACCTTCAGTTATGTTATGCATCCTTGCTAAGCCGTCAAACAATGCCAACGCAAACCCCCTTGACTTGCTCCAGTCAGGAGGTCTTTTTTTCTTTTTTTCGTCTAACCTTACAGCAGCAGCGTCTATTTTTTGGGGTCTAGCCCTTAGCAAAGTGTACCAAAAAATCAAAAAGAGAAAAGAATTTTAAACTCGGCTTCTGCTTACCTATACAAGCACCGAACTCGGAACGGAGCAGTACACCGTTGGTCTTCTCGGTTAACTCATCGAACTTTTTCTCAACCCCAGGCCAACCAGCAACGCCAACAGGATTTGTGATGAACTTGAGACCCTTGATGGCCTGCTCTGCTTTGGACTCCGAACGTCGGAACCGAGCCATCGGAGGACGCGATGGTTTAGTCGCAGCTGACGTCAAGGCAACGGAAGGAACAACTCGTCTCAATTCGCTATAAACTGATGACGCTATGCGTTTCAACACCGAGTTGCTCTTCTTCACCGGACGGTCTTGTCCCAGAAGTGACTTCCCTGGATCCTCGTATGTTAATGGCGTCATGCTGTGCAGGGACACGGAATCGTCGATGATATTGAGCGGCACCTCCACATCTTCTTGATGGGATTCATCGTAGCCACTGCTCGCCGACGACTGTCCTCTGTACCGTGGCAGGTCTCTGTATGACGTCTCTGTGCCGCTTGGAGAGGAGTGTCTCCTTTCTAACCCTAGCTCTTGCATTTTACTTCAAATGTAATTTCAAGTTCTGCCTCCTCCAGAGATGCTTTGTTCATCTGATATAAATAAGCAACTTTGAGCTAAGAATTTTTAAAATGATTTAATATTAATATTACTTAATAACATTAAGTAATTAGTTATGGAAAGGAGACTTTTTTGGCTGATGTAATTATTGTTTTTGTCTTGGGTTTAGTTAGAATTTCGTTGTGAGTTGCTTAGTACTTTCTCTTGGTCAAGGTCTCCCGCGCATTATCAGGCCACATCCTATATGAGAGACTTATTATGCACGTTATCTTAGCTCACGTTGATTGCACCTAAGCAATCATTGAAATGTTAAGTCATTTTTAACTAATTAATCGGTCGTTTAATATACATAGCAGTTTCGCTTCACCAACCGCTTTCTAAAATTAGTTATGAACGAATAAGTTGTGGAATATTTTTGTTTAGACATTGACTTTGGCCTTTAGAATATATAATTATGAATAAGTGACGCAGAGAACTATCACGTCATTACATATTTAGTAATATGAATAATTAGCATTCGATACCCGTACATCACAATAATTTACCTTAACAAGGCTACCTTACCATGTGCGGTAGGACATATTTGAAAATAATTATCAAAAAGTCACCGTGTCTATCCTAAGATATTCACCTACTCCGGCAAGTACATATTGGGAAAAAATAAAATAACATTCATAGCAAAACTATCTTATATTTAAATAATGATGATGTTAATAGCTTTTAAGTTTTAACAGAAGACTAATCCTAAAAGCTACAGGAACCATAGTTTTCAAGCGCATGTGTATACCCAAATTAGGCCACGAACGAATTGTCTTTAATTATACTGTTTGGTTTGATATTATCAGATTTAAAAACACTTCAATCAGAACAGAAACAATATGTTGACACTTCGTAATAACAAAATACACAACATCGAGTTAACTATATCCTAATGCAACAAAACAAAAGAAAACAGTAAAAACAACAATATATATATATATATATCAGAAAAAGTTAATTTCTAGAAATTTTCTTTATGGAAACAGAACTTGGTGGAGGTTGTATGAGAGAACTCCTTTGCCAAGTCTTGTTGCTCTTTCACTGCTCCAGGTGTCCCGCAGTAAAAAACTCCTGCCAAAATGCACCAAATTTCACATTATTTCGCCTTCAAGCTATATATGCATGCATAACAACCAATAAGATAAGATTGACGTAGAAACTCACCGACTCTGGTATCGGGATGCTTCACAGCGATGCTTTTGTAAATGCTCCTCCATTTTGGCCTAGCGAATTGGGCCTTGACACGTGTTTCCGACACAATGTCGCTTCCGTTCTTGGCGTGGTACAGCTACTGGAGCATCGTGATCAGTGCGGACCTCGCGTCTCCTTCCTCGTAGATGGTGCTGCAGTAAGTATGCAGCTCAATAACGTTGTTAACATCTGCTTCGGCCACTTTGTCCAACACGTTCCTGAACCAGTCAAAAGTTCCTTGCTCTTTTGTGCTCCAGTGGAAGTAAGCCCTCTTGGTTATGAATATCTCTCTTTTTCTTGCAGGAGAAATAGGAGGAGGTGTGACCATGTTGTATTGGTTCCGATTACTTCCTCTTCCTTCTTCTTCATCTCCATTGTCTTTCAAGTTATTGATTATGTCCTTGATAATGCTGATAACAGGAGTAGCTCCAATTCCTAGACCCACTAGCAGAACAACTTTGAACTTCTTATAGTCTTGTGATGGTGCTCCATATGGACCGTCGATTAGGATTTTTGGCAAGCTAAAGGTTTAACAGTTCAAAGTTAAAACAATATAGTCCCCCTTAATTATATGCTTCAGTGAATAACTGATTGATAAGACTTACATAGGGTTGATATTCCTGTGCTGCGAGCCGGCTTGATTGAGTTTGTTTTCATCAGAGCGGGCCTGAGGATCAGATAAGAATAGAAGATACATACAAATGAAATTACATACTTGGACCTACTTAATGTCTAGCGTTTTACTTCTTCCATACGAAAGATAGATTTTCTAGATTATTTTTCTTGTTTCACAGTTTTTTCCCTAAATTCTAAAGAATTTTCATAACTAATATTTATAAATTTAAATTTTAAAAATATCAATTAATTAAAGTATTTGAATTTATTAAATATTATTATTTGACAATAATTGAAAATTGTATAACAGAATAAATAATAAGTTTAGTTATGAGTGTTTATTATATATTTAATATTCGTGAAAACTGAAGGAAATTCATCTTTTAAGAACTGCTGAAGCATGTAAAAAATGGAGTTCAAGTACCTCAGAGAATTTTGATCGTAACTTGTTAGTCCAGTCTCCTAGACCCCTGATGTGGACACTAAGATAATCATCTCCTGGAGCCGATGTAATTGAGAATGGATGCCTGTTTATATATGCAAACCGCATTTCAGTTTGTTTCCATGCAAAATAGCAAATGATGTTAGAGTTTATCTTATTACCATTCTAATGAAGATACTTCAGAACATTTGAGATAGATGTATTGTCCGCTTTTGTATCTGAAGTTCTTTGGTCTTGACATACGAAGCGATAAGAGCTTCCCTGGTAACAAACCAAACTGTTGAAAAATAAAAGGTAAATACGTTGAAGAGATTTGTTCAAAAAAAAAAATGTTGAAGAGATAATGTTTCAAGAAACAAATATTTATCAGTTCCACCTTCAGTATATCAACAGCCTCAATTCTTGACCTGAGCGAACGAACCAGCCTTTCAGACAGGTAAAGAACCATCGGTACCATCAAATACATCCAAGTCTATTGAATCAAATGAAAATCAAAATCAGAGAATACTTTATTGCATAGTACATAAGTACATTAGGTGTCTAGTGATTAAATAAGTTACTAACCGTCTTCCTGTACCATGTCTTGATGAGGTAGACATAGTATCCGTGAACGACTAGGAGTGTGTAGACGATAACAAACAAATGGTGAGTGTACCAGAAGGCGTTGAAGCCAATTATTTTCTTCAATGGTTTAGGAAGAGTGTTGGAGTTATGTCGTCTGAGCCATGATGTAGCCAATGTGAAGCTTATGGTCATTAATATAACCATGACAGTCCCGGTAACTACTTCCACTGATTTCAAAAACTCTACATAACTCTTTGGCTGTACTCCAAAATACTGCTCCATTGGCTTGTAAGTCTCTTCATCTGCAGATATCAGACGAGGGAAATCACAGGCTAAGTGAGCTGTGGCATGGATTCCAACCCCAATTGAGATTGCTATTGCTATGACCTGTATAAGATTCAGTCATAACTGATCTGAACTTTCTTTTTAATATATACTCCAGGAAGCTAACATTACCTTGTGGAAATTGAGGTTGTCATCAAAAGGAACAACAACATTTAACTTGGTTTTGGTCCGGAGCCAAGTGATGATGTTCCTACAAACTGGTAATAAAATTAAAGCCATGTTCAGTTTAAGGGTCTCTCCAGCTCCTTTAGCTATACAAACACAAGCTCCCATAACTTGGTAAGCCGGTCTATTTCGATACTCCATGAACTTCCATGTGAACAGCGCGGCCATAACAGCTATCCACAGAGCCATTACCCACACTCTCTTCCAATTATCCAACACAAAATACATCATTCCCCTGTACAAACTCTCCCAGAGATTCCTATCCTTTGATACTCTGAGCAACCTGCTCAGTTCCTTACTCTTGACATCTCTGATAGCCTCAGCTGGTCCTTGCAACAGCAGCACCTCGAGCTCCTCTTTCTGTTTGGCATTGTAGAAAATTCCTCCTAACACGTTAAAAAAAATAACACCCACAAAACAAATGCTGCCTTAGTAATATTATCAGTTCACAGAAACATACCTTGATGAACCCACACTCAGAGGGATCTAGTTCTTCCATAATCAAAGCAGCATATTCATCTGCTCGTTTCCTAATGTTATCCAGCTTGTTTGCTGAAGCACTTAGAGATATAATCTGTACATGAAGAATAAAACCTACTTGTGACATAGATCACAAAAGAGCTTCAAAATTTTCTAATACTAATTAAGAATCAAAGTCTACCTTTCTTACTTCGTCTTCATTCAACCTCCCATCGTCATCTGTATCGGCCCTGGACACAATCCAAACATGAGACTGAAAGAGTTGGTGTATGATCATATAAAACAATTGTTGAATTTTTTTGGGTAAAATGTTTAATTAATTGTTGAAATTTTTTTTTTCAAGAAACGGTACATGTCAAAGAAAATTCGTAGCCTCGAATCAAAGTCCTGATCATTGATCTTCTCCCAGAATTTTTGCAGCTGAACCTTGGTTATTACATCTCCACTTATGTTTTGTCTCCTTGCTAAGGCGTCGAACAATGCTGACGCAAACTCCTCTGAATCGATCCCTGCAGCAAAGATTGCCAAATCCAAATGAAAAACTTATGCAACCAAAAAGTATTCAAACTCGGCTTCTGCTTTACCTATACAAGCACCGAACTTGGAACGTAGCAATAAACCGCTTGTCTCCTTGGTTATCTTATCGAAAGCTTCCTCAACACGAGGCCATCCAGCGACGCCATCAGGCTTGGTAATGAACTTGAGACCCTTGAGCGCTAGCTCTGCTCTGCGCGGTGGTTTTGTCTCTGACGTCAACGAAGAAGTAAGTCGTCTCATTTCGTTAGAAACTGACTCTAGGTGTTTCATCACCGAGATCTTCTTCATCGAGCGGCTTTGTCCAAGAAGTGATTTCCCTGGATCCTCGTACACGGAGATGGAATCTTCCTTGACGTCGAACGTGATCTCCACATGCTCGTGATGACCTTCCTCGTAACCACTGCTCGCCATCGTTGACGACGACTGGCCTCTGCAATATCTTGTCGCGTTTTCGAACCCTAGCGTTTGCATGTTACTTGGACTAGTCAACTTTAGTTCAGAAAAAAAAAAACCTTCTAACTTTTTTTTTTTTGAGAAAAATTTAATTTCAACTTCGGTTTCAACTTCTGTCTTTAGAGGTGTTTGTGAGTCTGATATAAATAGGCAACGTTGAGCAAAGAGTTTTAAAAATGGTGAAAACCAGAGAGACGAGCTACTGAATATTTTATTCAAATCTTAGTTAGTACTTTCTTCGTGGCCAAGTCTCCCGCGGATTGGCCAAATTCAGTATAAAGAGACGTATCATATAAGTTATGGTTAGCGTATTCTAGTTTTCATTTTTAATCGCCAGATATTATTATACTAGCTTATGTTAATTGCATCTATTTAATTATTGACATGTAAGTCATTTTTAACTAATTAATCGGTCGTTTAAATTAAATAAACGACCGACATAGCATTTTCTATTCTCCAATCACTTGCAAAAAATAGTTGTAAGAGAATATGGAATATTTTTGTTTAGAACATTGACTTGACCTTTTAAAAAATTATGAACACGTTACTCAGAGAACTATCACATCATTATATTTAGATCTTTAATTCTAATAAAATAATTAGCATTCGAAACCGTACATTACAATAATGTACCTTAACAAGGTTACTTTACCAAGAGGTTGGTAAAAACATGCAGATGTATTAAAATGGGAAAGTTTTTTTTTTCCTTTATAAAGCAGAAGAGGTGTCCAGGCCGAAGTCCGAATAATCATACTTCTGTAGATTGGTTCACTGGTAATTCGGTTATTCTATGTGAAAGTTGGAGATCTATACTGCCTAACTACACGTAGAGCTAGCAATTTCACGGTAGAAGAAAATCGATTCCTGACATGGACTAAAAGCCGAACTTGTCATCCAGTAAAAATTAATAGACCACAACAATATGATTAAAATAGGAAAGTTGGTAACAAAATAAACTATAACGGGATAAGAAAAAAGGGTAACCACAAATAATGATAATAATAATAGCAAACGAAAATGAAACTAAAAATTTCTCCGATCTTCGATCGTAACACTACATACCCCTTGGTCATCGTCTCATTAACAATCCACAAAAATATCAATAAAACTTTTTACACGGTTCAAATGTATACTTGTTACACAGTTCAGTGTAGCATATATATATATATATATATATATATATATATATATATAATTTAGAATGTTAGAAATACATTTTCTTGTGAAAATGTTCAGCAGGTTTGGTAATATATACAATTAATAATAGATATTTTATGATACTATATTTTCAAAATATCATTTTTTGTTTTCTACTTCCAAAAATATCAAGTTTATGCGTTTATGATCCTTTATAAAATAAAACTTATATTATTAACAAATCAAGTTATACAAATAATTGAAAATTTATGTAGAGTACTCTTACTAGAAGCGTTACTAAAGTCTTTCTTATTAAATTGTATAACATATTTATATATAATTTTTTATAGCGTGGCAATGAAAATGAAGAAAAATCATAAATGTTTATAAACTTATAGAAACATTTCATATAAACTTAATCATAGAAATAGTAGACATTTCTTTTTTTTTTTAACACCGAGTTCATTTATTTGAAGTTGTCCAACATAGGAGAATACAGCAAAACAAATTTTGGGTAGAATACCCGGAAAAAATGTAACAACAAAGCATTAAGCCATCAAAAAATACCAATAGGTACTATCAAAAACTCGTATAGAGCACTCCAAAAGAGACAAGGCAGATCTTAAGAAGAGCGAGCAGAAGCATGAAAGAGACGAACGCCTATTAAACATGCAAGTAGAAGCTCATACGAAGGTCATAGCCTTAAGGGTGATCATGACATGATTTTGCAGGCTAGTAAACGCAAACAGCATCATAACATTAATTATTTTTAACTAAATCACCTGCCAATCGTTTTCTCATGAGACCTCACAGGAGGACCATGAAGATAAAGAGGCTAAATGAAAATCCATGAGTTAGAACTCTGAGAACTGCAAGTTTTTTTTTTATCCACAGTAGTAGTTTGAGAAGAACAACGCAGCATGATTCAAAGTCCGACTTCAATGACTCTAAGTGATAAATCCCTACCCATTCAGATCAGTGACAACCCAATATACACTGAGGCATTGATGTTTCCAATAACAATACCACACCGTCGATCTTTTGATCCGGCACCCGACCCGTTGACCTTCCAATCCGGAACAAGGACAGATTCCATTGTAGAATAGAACTACCTCAATGAACACATGTTACAACTCTTAACCGGAGAAGGAAAAAAGTTGACAAGATGTGTCAAGATCCATTGATGCGCAAACCACCACCAGATAGGCGACAACAATGAAAGACGGACGACAAAGCGAACACAGACGATATCTGTTACCACCCTCGATGGAAGGTGAAATTGAAACCTTTGCTGAGAACCGTCGACGACGAAACACCACTCCAAAGATCATCAACATCAACAGAAAGATACAACCAGGGCCAGAGCCAAAAACCATTGAAAATATTAAATTTTAGATATGAAAAAAAAATTGTGCTAAGAAGAACCGTATGAACAAAGGAAGAGCATGGAGCCCTCTCCGGGGCCGGCAAGAAACCTAGCCACCGGAGAAGCGAAGATCTTTTAGATGGCAAGCTTGACGGCAGAGAAGAGAAACTTGAGAGAAAACTAGGGTTCCCAAATAGTAAACATTTTTAACAACATTTTGGGAACTTTTTTGGAAATTGAATATTCCCTCCGTTTCGAATTACTTGTCGTTCTGGAGTAAAATTTTCGTTTCAAAATAAATGTCGTTTTCGGTTTTCAATGCAAAATTTTTTGATAATATTCTCTACTCTATTTTTCTATTGGTTGATATATGGTTAGGTGTATTGGTAATAGTGTTTTTATCTTGAAAATATGTAAAATTAAAATGTTTTCTTAATCTGTGTGCATAAACTTAGAACGATAAGTAATATGAAACGGAGGATATAATATAATAGTGACATTTCACTAAATTTCTGTTGATGATAATGTAGCATGAGTTAATTAGATGTATATTTATATACATTGTAATACTTATTCCAAAATTTCATCTACAGTCTACAGTTGCAGGTTACATATATATGTTGAAGTACCTCATGAAATATGTAATTGACCTGGTAAATACCTCATCATGAATATTCTCTTATAGTCGTGTCTAGCAAATTTACGTCGAACAAAATATGTGGTTTAGGTATAAAAAATTTGTCAACCGTGGTTTAGGTAAAATTATAAATATGTAGAAAATATAATAATAGAATTTTCTTTGGGTTAACCTTGTTAGTAGTAAAAGAATTTTCTTTGGGTCAACTGTGACAGACTCAGTTATGGTACTCAAATATTATATAGAAACCTTGGTTAGTACTTTCTTCTTTGTTAAGTACTTTCTTCGTTGTCAAATCTCCTACGCATTACCCGGCCACGTCCAATGTGACAGACTCAGTTACGGTCAGCATGTTCAATTTTTTTTTCTTTTTTTTTTTTATCGCCAGTTACAATTATATTAGCTCACGTTTATTGCATCTATTCAGTCAGTGAAATGTAAGTCATTTTTAACTAATTGATCGGTCATTTAAAATAAGTACACAACACATATAGCATTTTCTATTCTCTAATCACTTGCAAAAAAAATTGGTTTAGAAAGAATATGGAATATTTTTGTTAAGAACATTGACCTGTTTTTTTTAAAGTATGAACACGTTACGCAGAGAACTATCACATCATTTTTTTTTAACTATCACATCATTACATTGTACATCTGAGTGTCATAATACGAATAATTAGCATTCGAAATCTCGTAACCACTTCTCGCGCTCGCCATCGCCGACGACTGTCCTCTGCAATATCTTGTCGCGTTTTCGAACCCTAGCGTTTGCATGTTACTTGGACTACTCAACTTTAATTCAGAAAAAAAAAGACATCTAACTTTTTTTTGAGAGAACTTTAATTTCAACTTCTGTTCTTTAGAGATGCTTGTGCGTCTGATATAATCATATAAATAGGCAACGTTGAGCAAAGAGTTTTAAAATGGTGAAAACCAGAGAGACGAGCTACTGAATATTATATTCAAATCTTAGTTAGTACTTTCTTCGTGATCAAGTCTCCCGCGGATCCGCCAATTTCAATAAATAAGAGACGTATCATATGTTATGGTTAGCATATTCTAATTTTCATTTTTTTATCGCCAGATAAGATTATATTTCTTCTCTTTCATAGGAAGTGTCATTTAGACACATTTCACGCATATTAAAAATAATAAAATATACTGATCTATCTTTATTTATTATATAGTTAATTGAATAAAAATGATTTAACTAAACATCTATTAATTATTTAAAAGAACAAGAAAAAAAATTAATGTGAAAAATTACATTAGATATATAAAATGACACTTATTTTAAAATAAAATAAAAAGCTAGAATCACTTTTGAAACAGAGAAAATATTAGCTTACTTTAATTGTATCTATTCAATCACTGAATGTAAGTCATTTATAACTAACTAATCGGTCATTTAAATTAACTAAACAACCATTGTCAAAAAAAACTAACTAAACAACACACATAGCATTTTCTATTCTCCAATCACTTGGAAAAATTAGTTTTAAAAGAAAATGGAATAATTTTGTTTTTAAACATTGACTTGACCTTTAAAAAAATATGAACGCGTTACTTTAGAGAGCTATCACATCATTACATTTACATCTTTATAATATGAATAATTAGCATTCGAAACCCGTACATTACAATAGTGACTAATACCTCATTATGAAAATTCTCTTATAGTTAAGGTAAATTTAAAAGTAGAAAATTATAATAATATCTAGTTAAGGTAAATCTAAAAATAGAAAATTATAATAATAGAATTTTGTTTGGAGGGGTCAACTAACGTCCTGACTTTACAGCCAGTAACTTTCCTTTATTGAAAAAGCTTCAACATTATGAACCACAAACGATAATAGTAAAAATTAGATATGTCCGGTTAGACATCGACGAGCAAGACAAGTATATAAACCCCGTCGATGCTTCTTTATTTCTTCAATAGTAGATAATCTGGTAGTAAATACGTAACTTTTTGTTCTGTTTCCTATTTCATTATTTTCTTTTATTTTGTAAGAAAAATAAAAGAAAATAATTAACATATTAAAATAATAAAAGATGGGTTACATTTCACTGACCACAGTTGCATTCCTAGTTGCTTTTGCCTCTCCAGTGGTTCTAGCCACCGATACAGCGCCGATTCCAGAAGACAGGTCCCAAATCCCGCAATGGTTCCAGACCAACGTTGCACCCTATTCCCAGAGAAAGGGAACCTTAGACCCCGCCCTAGAAGCTGCTGAAGCAGCCAGACAAATTATCACTGTAAGTTATAATATAGTCCGATATTTTCAGTGTTAATAAATTCAATAATTAAACACAATTTTTTTTTTGAAATTTATAATTTGTTATTAAAATACATTGCAAATGTCAATAATGTATCTTTGTGAAACTTTTTTTTTTCTCAAAACATAACTTTCTAAAACGAAGGGATTATTTCATTGCAGGTGAATCAAAAAGGAGGCGCTAGCTTTAAGACAATAAACGAAGCGATCAAGAGCATTCCGACTGGAAACAAGAACCGTGTGATCATCAAGTTGGCTCCAGGTGTATACAACGAAAAGGTCACGATCGACGTAGCGCGACCATTCGTTACATTGCTTGGTCAACCTGGTTCAGAAACGATCTTGACTTACCACGGAACGGCCGCTCAGTACGGAACCGTAGAGAGTGCAACTCTTATAGTCTGGTCTGACTATTTCTTGGCAGCTAACCTCATCATCAAGGTCTGTGAAATATATATTCTTTCTACGTATGTTATTGCATTACTTGCTATATATATACTGATCTAATGTATGTGTATTTGATTATGTTATTCTGTAGAATACTTCTCCTATGCCGAAACCAGGTGCACAAGGACAGGCTTTAGCTATGAGGATCAACGGCGATAAAGCAGCTTTCTACAGCTGTAAATTCTACGGTTTTCAAGATACTCTTTGCGACGACAAAGGCAACCATTTCTTTAAGGACTGCTACATCGAAGGAACCTATGATTTTATCTTCGGAAGAGGAGCTTCCTTGTACTTGGTAAGCTATGAGATATCTCTTGACACAAAATCATTAAATACTTATATAATAACATGTTTATATATATATATATATATTTGCATATAAATCGATAGAACACGCAATTGCACGCTGTTGGAGACGGATTACGAGTGATCACGGCACAAGCTAGACAAAGTGACACCGAGCAAAACGGATACACGTTCGTGCACTGCAAAATCACTGGAACCGGAACCGGAATTTATTTGGGCCGGTCTTGGATGAGCCACCCAAAAGTTATCTATGCTTTTACAGAGATGAGTAGCGTGGTCAATCCAGCTGGCTGGAGAGAAAACTTCAACCGCGGCTATGACAAGTAAAATTTCATACCATCTCAATCACATCTATAACTCGATCAGTTACACTTTCATATATTTGATCATAAACTGAATCGGATATTGTGATTTGTATAAATTCAGGACGGTCTTCTACGGAGAATACAAGTGTTTCGGACCAGGTTCACACCAAGAGAAGAGAGTGCCTTACACACAAGATGTTGATCAAAACGAAGTTAGGCCTTTCCTCACTCTTGGTTACATCAAGGGTTCCACATGGCTACTTCCTCCTCCTAAATACTGAAATTTTTCTTAAGATAAAATATTGATTAATGTAACAGTCCTTAATCCTTAAACCAGTGAAATGTTCCCATCTCTTATATTTTTTTTTGTATTATCTGAGATATGAAACTATTCAATTCAAAACGTTTTGGTATTAATCCGTTCCCCGGAAGTTTGTGTTGTTATTCGTTATCTATCTACAAAATTCTATAAACGTGTGATGTATACGTAACTGAGTAATGTTTTGAAACGATATTTTGTAAACATGATTGTAATTATCATAACTAGAGCTTAACAATATAAATGAATATTATTTAAATGTTTATTGGAGTAAAATTAAAAATTATTTAAATATTTCTCTGGATAATAGTGATTTCGTAGTGGTAAGTCCATTTATTTAAGAAGTATGTGAATTTAAACAAAATTTATAATTAAAAATTAAAATGATGTATATATACCTTGAAAGATAGTCTAGGATATATTAATACAAATGTAGAATGTGGTAAAATATTTTTAAACAACACTAAAGAGTATAAGCTTCAATATATATAGAGCATTTAACGAAAACTTACATATTTTCGTAGAGATTATTAACTTACATATTTTGAGTGAAATTCAAAAAATACAACAATATTGTTTTATTGCATACTTGCATTCTCCACTTACATATATGATGGTCAAAGAGGTTAGGTACCTTTGATGTCTCCGTTTTCCTAGATAATAGTGATTTTATGGTGGTTAGTCCACTTATTTAAGCAGTATATGAATTTAAACTAAATTAATTGTTAAAAATTTAAATAATGTACATGTAACTTGAAAGATAGTTAATAATACATTAATACAAATTAAGAATGTGATTAAATATTTTTAAACAACACTAAAGAGTATAAGCTTCAGTATATAGAGCATTTAACGAAAAATTCAATATTTTCGTAGGGGTTAACCTACAAATTTTGAGTGAAATTAAAAAAATATGACAATATTGTTTTCTTGCATAGTTGCATCCTCCACTTACATATTATGATGGTCAAAGAGGTTAGGTACCTTTGATGTCTCTGTTTTCCTAGATAATAGTGATTTTATGGTGGTTATTCCACTTATTTAAGCAGTATATGATTTTAAACTAAATTAATTTTAAAAAATTTAAATAATGTACATGTAACTTGAAATATAGTTAAGAATACATTAATACAAATTTAGAATGTGGTTAAATATTTTTAAACAACACTAAAGAGTATAAGTTTCAGTATATAGAGCATTTAACGAAAAATTCAATATTTTCGTAGGGGTTAACCTACAAAATTTGAGTGAAATTTAATAAAATATTAAAATATTGTTTTCTTGCACAGTTGCATCCTCCACTTACCTAATATGATTTTCAAAAATGTTAGGTACCTTTGATGTCTCAGTTTTCCTAGATAATAGTGATTTTATAATGGTTAGTTCACTTACTTAAGTAGTATATGAATTTAAACTAAACTAATTGTTAAAAATTTAAATAATGTACATGTAACTTGAAAGATAGTTAAGAATACATTAATACAAATTTAGAATGTGGTTAAATATTATTAAACAACACTGAAGAGTATAAGCTTCAGTATACAGAGCATTTTACAAAAATTCAATATTTTCGTATGGTTTAACCTACAAAATTTGAGTGAAATTAAAAAAATATTACAATATTGTTTTCTTGCAAAGTTGCATCCTCCACTTACATATTATTATTTTCAAAGAGGTTAGGTACCTTTGATATCTCTGTTTCCCTAGATAATAGTGATTTTATAGTGGTTTCCCTAAATAATGTACATGTAACTTGAAAGATAATTAATAATACATTAATACAAATTAAGAATGTGATTAAATATTTTTAAACAACACTAAAGAGTATAAGCTTCAGTATATAGAATATTTAATGAAAAATTCAATATTTTCGTAGGGGTTAACCTACAAATTTTGAGTAAAATTAAAAAAATATGACAATATTGTTTTCTTGCATAGTTGCATCCTCCACTTACATATTATGATGGTCAAAGAGGTTAGGTACCTTTGATGTCTCCGTTTCCCTAGATAATAGTGATATTATGGTAGTTAGTCCACTTATTTAAGCAGTATATGAATTTAAACTAAATTAATTGTTAAAAATTTAAATAATGTAAATGTAACTTGAAAGATAGTTAATAATACATTAATACAAATTTATAATGTGGTTAAATTTTTTTAAACAACACTAAAGAGTATAAGCCTCAGTATATAGAGCATTTAACGAAAAATTCAATATTTTCGTAGGGGTTAACCTACAAATTTTTAGTGAAATTAAAAAAATATGACAATAGTGTTCTCTTGCTTAGTTGCATCCTCCACTTACATATTATGATGGTCAAAGAGGTTAGGTACCTTTGATGTCTCCGTTTCCCTAGATAATAGTGATTTTATGGTGGTTAGTCCACTTATTTAAGCAGTATATGAATTTAAACTAAATTAATTGTTAAAAATTTAAATAATGTACATGTAACTTGAAAGATAGTTAATAATACATTATAACAAATTTAGAATGTGATTAAATATTTTTAAACAACACTAAAGAGTATAAGCTTCAGTATATAGAGTATTTAACTAAAAATTCAATATTTTCGTAGGGGTTAACTTACAAATTTTGAGTGAAATTAAAAAATATGACAATATTGTTTTCTAGCATAGTTGCATCCTCCACTTACATATTATGATGGTCAAAGAGGTTAGGTACCTTTGATGTCTCCGTTTCACTAGATAATAGTGATTTTATGGTGGTTATTCCACTTATTTAAGTAGTATATGATTTTAAGCTAAATTAATTGTTAAAAATTTAAATAATGTACATGTAACTTGAAATATAGTTAAGAATACATTAATACAAATTTAGAATGTGGTTAAATATTTTTAAACAACACTAAAGAGTATAAGTTTCAGTATATAGAGCATTTAACGAAAAATTCAATATTTTCGTATGGGTTAACCTACAAAATTTGAGTGAAATTTAATAAAATATTACAATATTGTTTTCTTGCACAGTTGCATCCTCCACTTATATAATATGATTTTCAAAAAGGTTAGGTACCTTTGATGTCTCCGTTTCCCTAGATAATAGTGATTTTATAGTGGTTAATTCACTTACTTAAGTAGTATATGAATTTAAAATAAACTAATTGTTAAAAATTTAAATAATGTACATGTAACTTGAAATATAGTTAAGAATACATTAATACAAATTTTGAATGTGGTTAAATATTTTTAAACAACACTGAAGAGTATAAGCTTCAGTATATAGAACATTTAACAAAAAATTAAATATTTTCGTATGGGTTAACCTACAAAATTTGAGTGAAATTAAAAAAAATATTACAATATTGTTTTCTTGCAAAGTTGCATCCTCCACTTACATATTATTATTTCCAAAGAGGTTAGGTACCTTTGATGTCTCTGTTTCCCTAGATAATAGTGATTTTATAGTGGTTAGTCCACTTATTTAAGCAGTATATGATTTTAAACTAAAATTAATTGTTAAAATTTTAAATAATGTACATGTAACTTGAAAGATAGTTAAGAATACATTAGTAAAAATTTAGAATGTGGTTAAATATTTTTAAACAACACTAAAGAGTATAAGCTTCAGTGTATAGAGTATTTAATGAAAAATTCAATATTTTCGTATGGGTTAACCTACAAAATTTGAGTGAAATTTAATAAAATATTACAATATTGTTTTCTTGCACAGTTGCATCCTCCACTTATATAATATGATTTTCAAAAAGGTTAGGTACCTTTGATGTCTCCGTTTCCCTAGATAATAGTGATTTTATAGTGGTTAATTCACTTACTTAAGTAGTATATGAATTTAAAATAAACTAATTGTTAAAAATTTAAATAATGTACATGTAACTTGAAATATAGTTAAGAATACATTAATACAAATTTTGAATGTGGTTAAATATTTTAAACAACACTGAAGAGTATAAGCTTCAGATATAGAACATTTAACAAAAATTAAATATTTTCGTATGGGTTAACCTACAAAATTTGAGTGAAATTAAAAAAAATATTACAATATTGTT
The DNA here is from genome assembly GCA_016432835.1 of Brassica nigra. Taxonomy (NCBI): domain Eukaryota; kingdom Viridiplantae; phylum Streptophyta; class Magnoliopsida; order Brassicales; family Brassicaceae; genus Brassica; species Brassica nigra. Next base: position 3,223,005 of record CM028244.1, read on the forward strand.
TTCTTGCAAAGTTGCATCCTCCACTTACATATTATTATTTCCAAAGAGGTTAGGTACCTTTGATGTCTCTGTTTCCCTAGATAATAGTGATTTTATAGTGGTTAGTCCACTTATTTAAGCAGTATATGATTTTAAACTAAAATTAATTGTTAAAATTTTAAATAATGTACATGTAACTTGAAAGATAGTTAAGAATACATTAGTAAAATTTAGAATGTGGTTAAATATTTTTAAACAACACTAAAGAGTATAAGCTTCAGTGTATAGAGTATTTAATGAAAAATTCAATATTTTCGTAGAGGTTAACCTACAAATTTTGAGTAAAATTAAAAAAGTATGACAATATTGTTTTCTTGCATATTTGCATCCTCCACTTACATATTATGATGGTCAAAGAGGTTAGGTACCTTTGATGTCTCCGATTCCCTAGATAATAGTGATTTTATGGTGGTTAGTCCACTTACTCGAGCAGTATATGAATTTAAACTAAATTATTAGTTAAAAATTTAAATAATGTACATGTAACTTGAAAGATAGTTAATAATACATTAATACAAATTTAGAATATGGTTAAATATTTTTAAACAACACTAAAGAGTATAAGCTGCAGTATATATAGCAATTAAGGAAAACTCAATATTTTCGTAGGTTAACCTACAAATTTTGAGTGAAATTAAAGAAATATGACTATATTGTTTTCTTGCATAGTTGCATCCTCCACTTACATATTATTATGGCAAAGAAGTTAGGTAACCTTGATGTCTCTGTTTCCTTAGATAATAGTGATTTTATAGTTGTTAATCCACATATTCAAGGAGTATATGAATTTAAACTAAATTAATTGTTAAAATTTTTAATAATGTACATGTAACTTAAAAGATAGTTAAGAATACATTAATACAAATTTAGAATGTGATTAAATATTTTTAAACAATACTAAAGAGTATAAGCTTCAGTATATAGAGCATTTAACAAAAAATCAATATTTTCGTAGGAATTAACCTACAAAATTTGAGTGAAATTAAAAAATATTACAATTTTGTTTTCTTGCAAAGTTGCATCTTCCACTTACATATTATGATTGTCAAAGAGGTTAGGTAACTTTGATGTCTCCGTTTCCCTAGATAATAGTGATTTTATGGTGGTTAGTCCACTTATTTAAGCAGTATATCAATTTAAACTAAATTAATTGTTAAAAATTTAAATAATGTACACATAACTTGAAAGATAGTTAAAAATACATTAATACAAAATTAGAATGTGGTTAAATATTTTTAAACAACACTAAAGAGTATAAGTTTCAGTATATAGAGCATTCAACGAAAAATTCAATATTTTCGTAGGGATTGTTAACCTTCAAATTTTGAGTGAAATTAAAAAATATGACAATATTGTTTTCTTGCATAGTTGCATCCTCCACTTACATATTATGATGGTCAAAGAGGTTTGGTACCTTTGATGTCTCCGTTTCCTTAGATAATAGTGATTTTATGGTGGTTAGTCCACTTATTTAAGCAGTATATGAATTTAAAGTAAATTAATTGTTAAAAATTTAAATAATGTACATGTAACTTGAAAGATAGTTAAAGAATATATTAATACAAATTTAGAATGTGGTTAAATATTTTTAAACAACACTAAAGAGTATAAGCTTCAGTATATAGAGCATTTAACTAAAAATTTAATATTATGGTTAACCTACAAATTTTGAGTAAAATTAAAAAATATTACAATATTTTTTTCTTGCAAAGTTGCATCTTCCACTTACATATTATGATTGTCAAAGAGGTTAGGTACCTTAGATGTCTCCGTTTCTCTAGATAACAGTGAATTTATGGTGGTTAGTCCAATTATTTAAGCAGTATATGAAATTAAACTAAATTAATTGTTAAAAATTTAAATAATGTACATGTTACTTGAAAGATAGTTAAGAATACATTAATACAAATTTAGAATGTGGTTAAATATTTTTAAACAACACTAAAGAGTATAAGCTTTAGTATATAGAGCATTTAACCAAAAATTCAATATTTTCATAGGGGTTAACCTACAAATTTTGTGTGAAATTAAAAAATATGACAATATTGTTTTCTTGCATAGTTGCATCCTCCACTTACATACTACGATGGTCAAAGAGGTTAGGTACCTTTGATGTCTCCGTTTCCCTAGATAATAGTGATTTTATGGTGGTTAGTCCACTTATTTAAGCAGTATATGAAATTAAACTGAATTAATTGTTAAAAATTTAAATAATGTACATGTAACTTGAAATATAGTTAATATTACATTAATACAAATTTAGAATCTGGTTAAATATTTTTAAACAACACGAAAGAGTATAAGCTTTAGTATATAGAGCATTTAACGAAAAATTCAATATTTTCGTAGGGTACAAATTTTGAGTGAAATTAAAAAAATATGACAATATTGTTTTCTTGCATAGTTGCATCTTCCACTTACATATTATGATGGTCAAAGAGGTTAGGTACCTTTGATGTCTCTGTTTCCCTAGATAATAGTGATTTTATGGTGGTTAGTCCATTTATTTAAGCACTATAAGATTTTAAACTAAATTAATTGTTAAAAATTTAAATAATGTACATGTAACTTGAAAGATAGTTAAGAATACATTAATACAAATTTAGAATGTGGTTAAATATTTTTAAAAAGCACTAAAGAGTATAAGTTTTAGTATATAGAGCATTTAACGAAAAATTCAATATTTTTGTTGGAGTTAACCTACAAATTATGGTTTCACGCATTGATATTTCATAAGCGGAACAAAGAAAAAACAGTTAAGGTTTTACAAGAAAGAAAAGGTCCCAAAAACATGACAAAAAGAAGAAGCATTATGTGATGTGACGTAACGTAGATTATATAGTCCAGTCGTTTTACATGGGGCATGCAGGTGTACCGTGCACGTCGTCAACCACACAACTCCATAAAAGCCCTCTCTCTTCCCATCACCAAACCATAAGAAAATATGAAGGAAGAAGAAATAGAAAACGAAACAGCTCAGCCACAGTCACAGAGAGAGGGAAGAATGGTTTCTTTTCTCCTCCCAGTGTTAGAGGTTATCAAGGTGGTTATGGCTTCCGTTGCCTCCGTAGTCTTTTTAGGCTTCGCCGGTGTAACACTCGCTTGTTCAGCCGTGGCATTAGCCGTATCCACGCCGGTTTTCATCATCTTCAGTCCGATTCTCGTACCCGCCACTATAGCCACGACCCTCATAGCAACTGGGCTAGGCACTGGTACCACCCTCGGAATGACGGGCATTGGTCTCCTCATGCGGCTCATCAAGTAAAATTAAATAAATTATAGTGAAAATATGCACTTGAGATTGATGCTTATATATTATTCAACCTTTTTGTTTTTCTACAGCAACTTGTTTCATTCCCCTTTTACTTCTAACGTTCTTTACATGCTACCTTCTCATCTGTCCTTAATTAGTTACACAAATTAATAACACCTCACCTTAATTGTCAACGTAATAAATAAGAGTATGATACGAAGTTGCTTTTCAATTAATGCCTAACGTATACGTATATACACACTTGTTTGTGTGATGTAGGAATCCTGAAGGAGCTTCCCCGACTGGATCTTCTCCCGGCAAGGAAGGAGCTCACTCGGCTCCGGCAGCTCAGCCGTCTTTCCTATCTCTGTTGGGAATGCCAAACTTAATGAAGAGCAGGATGATAGAAAGGTTAATTGATATACCAGGAATTGGAAAGAAATCCGAAGGCCGAGGCAAATCTAAAGGTAAAAAAGGTAAATCTGAACGTGGAAGAGGTAAAGATAGGAAGGATAAAGATGAGAAAAAGCATAAGAAAAAGCATAAGAAAAAGGATAAGAAAAAGGATAAGAAAAAGAATAAGAAAAAGGGTAAACGTTCAAAGGATAAGGGTTCATCTGAATCTGATGATGAAAGTTCATAAATGGAAGTTCATATATGAATTGATGCATGGGTAAAGATAAATGAATGTAAAGATAAACACTTTAGTCCATCAATTCCAATATTTGGAATACGTTGTGTATTAATCATGAATTTTATGCCACCATAAGAATAAAAGGCTTTATAATAATGGTAACTGGCTCTCTCTCTCTCTCTCTCTCTCTCTCTAGGCCTTTAATTGTCGTGATAAAAACCCATGATTATAGTGATACGGAAGTTTCTTGTACAAGTCTCTTTGGCCGAACATTGATTTGACCTCGACGTGGCCGAAGAAACCATTTCCACTAGTTTGGTCTTTCTTTTTCTTTCTTATTAGGTTTCATTTGTGAATCCTTCACTCGGGTTGTGCTATGACTCTCATCTTGTTGCAAACTTTCTCAAACTTATGAGTGAAAACTCATATTTGTTCCTTATGCATTTTAATATAAAAGCCTTTTACAAACAAAAAAAAAAACACATTGATTTGACCCCAATGTTGGTCTAAACTCTAAACACACACACTGAACCAAATCTGGTGAACATACATTAATAGAAAAGTAGAGGAAACATCAGCGTTGGAGTGATTGATAGAACTTCCAATTTCCTTACTGTAAGATCTCTTCTTTTGAGATGAAGAATTCAAAGAAGAAGGTGATGTTGATTGTTGCTCCTCTAAAAAGTCGTCCTTTGACCTAAACATGATTCCAAGTCAGAAAGATGAAGGTGGTGATAGGTATGTGGATCCTAAAGTAGTATTTAGTGTGTTTGTTTGTAATAGATTAAGGAAGAAAGGACTTTAATTAGGACAAAACTCGTTAGAACAACAACGATGCATGTAAACATGTTCGAGTTGACATAAATGAACTATTATTAGTGATGATCGGTTTACAAGATCAAAAATGACAACAAGAATTGAAATCTAATTGGTGAGAACCAAGAAATAATAGAGGCCGATGTGTTTGAAAGAGTTTGATCATGTCAAGTCCATGCATGTATCCGGGTGTCCATGTCCTCTTCCGTTGTCTTCCTCTCTTTTTATCCTTGCATTCGTTCCGATATCCCCTCCTCCTCTTACTAACGTGATTGCGGATTCTTATGGATTTCCATGATTCGGTCGAAACACGAGGCTAATATCGAGCTCGACATCTAACTCTTGATCTCGGCCCACTCACTTGTTTCTGAACCCAACTATCCGAGCCCAACTCCAAAGATGGATCAGAGTCCAACAATCTTATAACTTTCCATTGAAACTACTAAAAAAGACTTTCAAGAACTACATCTGTTTGCTGGATGGTAGAGTGAAGGAAAGACATACTCCTTCAGTTTGCAGGATCCTTGAAGCACAATTAAGACCGTTCTTGTATCTGAGCCCTCGCATATCTGTATTATGTTTCTGAAGTTTCAAGAATCAACCTTTACCTCCTAAAGGGAAACATAAGAAGCTAAACCAATGATAAAACTATGGAGAATGGTTTAAACTAAAACAAGAAATGGTTTTTCTTCCTACCAATGCATCCATAACTAGACAAAAGCACATGAGTATAGAACTCAAGAAAGAGAAAGAAGGTCCCAAAAACATGACGAAAAGAAAAATATTATATATGTGGCGTGACGTGGCGTAGAATATATATATATATATATATATATATAGATATTCCAGTCGTTCTGCATGCAGGTGTACCGTGCACGTCGTACACCACACAATAACATAAAATCACTCTCTCTCTCTCTCTCTTCCCATCACCATACCATCAGAAAGCATGAGTGAAGAGATACAAAACGAAACAGCTCAGACTCAGTCACAGAGAGAGGGAAGAATGTTTTCTTTTCTCATCCCATTGTTAGAGGTCATCAAGGTGGTTATTGCTTCCGCTGCCTCCGTGGTCTTTTTAGGCTTGGCCGGTGTAACACTCGCCGGTTCGTCCGTGGTGTTAGCCGTATCCACGCCGCTTTTCATCATATTCAGTCCCATTCTCGTGCCCGCCACTATAGCCACGACCCTCCTAGCAACTGGGCTTGGCACTGGTGCCTTCCTCGGATTGACGGCCGTGGGTCTCATCATTTGGCTCCTTAAGTAAAACTAAACAAATTATATTTATGCACTCGAGATTGATGCGTATATATTATTCACATACGTGATTGGGTCCGAAATATCCATAACTCTCCCATATATATATATATATGTATATGTAGTATACTAACCTTTCTGTTTTTGAAGCAACTTGTTTCATTCCCCTTTTTCTTCTAGCGTTCTTTAATTAGTTACACCTCACCGTATTACTTTTGTAAGATAATTTAACTTAATTATAAGGTATCTTTCACAACCTTTTTTTTCCGTTTTGTGAAAAATTGCCAACGTGATAAATAAGAGTATGAAACGAAGTTGTTTTTCAATTAATTTCTAACGTATATATACACACTTGTTTGTGTGACGTAGGCATAGGATCGGAGTAAAGCCGAAGGACAATCCACCTCCTGCAGGAGCTCCTCCGACTGGATCTCCACCGGCAGCACCAGAAGCCCCAGCAGCTCCGGCAGTTCCTGCAGCACCAGCAGCTCCGGCAGCTCTGGCAGCACCAAGAGCTCCGGCAGCACCAGGAGCTCCTGCAGCTCAAGCAGTACCAGGAGCTCCGGCACCAGGAGCTCCGGCAGCTCCGGCAACACTAGGAGCTCCGGCAGCTCCGGCAGCACCGGAAGCTCCGGCAGCTCCGCCATCCTTCCTATCTCTGTTGGAAATGCCAAACTTTATTAAGAGCAAGATACTAGAAGGGCTAATTAATCTACCAGGATTTGGAAAGAAATTCAAAGGACGAGGGAAATCTAAAGGTAAAAAAGGTGAATCTAAACGTGGAAGAGGTAAAGATAGGAAGGATAAAGATAAGAAAAAGGGTAAAGGTTCGAAGAGTAAAGATAAAGATAAGAAAATGGGTAAAGGTATATTGGGTAGAAGTTCACGTGATGATGAAAGTTAAATGGAAGTTCATATAGGAATTGTGGTAAACACATGGGTAAAGATAAATTCATGGAAGAGTATAGGACAGTGGTCCATTTATTCCAATATTTAGAATCCGTTGTGTACTAATTAATGGATTTAATTATGCCAACTACAAGAATAAAAGGCTTTTTAAAACATTTAATGTAATGTTGAAAGTGCTTATTATTTTAAAAAGAAAAAGTAAAAGACAATCAGGCTGCAATGTTTATTGAAAGATAAAATTAATATAACGTGGTAACAATTAATTTCGTTATATATGCAGTCGAGTTAGCTTCTGATATCTAATGTGAAAGAATACTTAGAGCAACTATAAAGATATTTATTAAGAAAAACTATAGAGAATTCATCTTACGAAAAACATTAAAATTTAAGGAAACATACGCAATGGGGAATCTATAATTATAGTCAAAATATGCCTTCTGTAAACTCAAAGGGGTTCAGAAATATTTTGTAGAAATCTTTTTCAGTTTTTTTGTAAAGACTTCCCATAATTATAGTCTACTATAGTCGTTTGTAAAAGAGAAAATTAGTTGGAAATGATACCAACTGAATAGCTTTTCATCATTAGACTTTTTCTTTAATTTAGTTCTGGTGAATGTTATTTGAGAAAATATAAAGCAAAACTTAACCAAAGTTAGGGCTGAAATTATTATCCGAGATCCGGATCCGATTCGAGATCCAATCCGGATCCGCTCTGAAAATAGGATATCCGGAGCGCCTGGATCCGGATCCAGATAGTAAAATGCCGGATCCTTCGAATCCGGATCCGGATATCTGGAATTTTAGGTCCGGATATCCGGATCCGGATCCATTTTTAATATATATAAATTTAAATTTTATTAATAATTATAGTTAATTTATTAATATTTATACATAAAATTAGTATCATAATATTACATTTTAATTTTAATAATATTATATGCATAAATACATTTATCAATTTTGTAAAAATATTTAATTTACGTAATATTTATAGATTTTTTTGTATTTAAAAAAATATTTTTATTATTTTTAATTATTTTGACGGATCCGGATCCGAATCCGGATACTCGCGGATATCATGATATCTAGACGGGTATCCGGAACCCGGATATCCGGAAGACACGGATCCGAATCCGGATATTAAAATCACGGATCCGACGGATATGGATCCGGATTCGGATACTCCGAATATCCCGGATATCCGGATCCGTCCCAGCGCTAACCAAATTAACACATCTCAATCAAAATGCGGGAAAATAGGAAATCAAAATTGATTTAAAGTGTTAAAATAATGTAGTTTGCATTCTCCAAAATAAATATTAATAAAACCCTTTCACCACTTTCCTTGAAGTTTGTATCCTCCGATGACGCTTTTTAACGGTCGCGTTTTAGCTTCGACTTGTATGAACCTCCCACATCTGTGGCGGTGCCTAAGAATCCGGTCTGAGTTCCGTCGCTGTCATTGTCAATGTCTCCTTCAATTGTTAATCCTTTGATCCTAGCCGCAATGGATTCCTCTTTTACCCCAACATCCACATCTATATAAACATAATCAATTTAGCCCAACCGTTGTTGTCGTTAAAGGTCCATGTCTGATTACTGAATTAACGACTAGAACATATAAAACATAAAATAGAATGTTTTCACATATTTAGAATCAAATCAACATATAGTTGATATAGTCTAGTTGCGATCATGAATGTAATGTATACGTTTTTTTAAACATTAAAATATAATGTATACGTACATACTTGGATTAGAGAAAAACCAAAGGACTAGAGCACAAGCGAGAAGAACAAACGGGATTATGTGAACAGCATTTTCAGCAAACTTGGCACGTGACTTCTCTTTCTTTGTCACCTCCTGGCTCGTAGGATCGTATGTAGTCGGCTCGTCTTCATCTAGGCCTTTCCATAATCCCTTTGGCGCAGACCAAGGTACTGAGTAATCCTCAGTTACACGGCTCCAGCTTGCGGATCGGTACATATTTTGCGTTTGCTTCAGTCTCTTTGTGTGTAGAGGATTGAATCAGTTTCTTAATTTGCCCAAGAAACTTAAAAGGTAAAAGACTACCGTTGTGGGGGTGTTGATTTTTAATTAATCGAGAACATTTAATTCATTACTAATTTCTTTTAATTTTAGTTTGGTGGCTAATTTTTAGCCAATGGTTTCGGTGTTTTGGATCAAAGCTATGACTCAGTCAGATATACGAATTTTCTGTTTCTCACAACCACATGAGATATATTTAATATTACGAGACTGATTAAATATTACAAAAAAAAAAAACATGATATACAACGGATACGAGCGTCTAGCTGTTTTTTATTTTATGAATATTCCAAAATAAACAAATAGGAGTTACAAGGAAAATTCTCTGGATGCCTATTAGGTGGGTTTGGTCCCGATTAGGCAAGAAGTTCAACACCCTTTCGATGCCAATTCCAAATCCAAGCAAGTATTTTCGAAAGATGAGAAGAAGTAAATAATAATTAATACATATGTTTTTTTTTTTATCACAATATGGGGTACAAAGATAATCTTAGTACAAATCCGCGAAGGACGAATTGCTAGTATCTATCCAGTGTGGCACCGCCGTGTTAACATATGAAAAAACACGATTTCTTGTTCGAGCTTGTCTTGCAAGGAAGTCCGCTTGAACATTACTGGAGCTTGTCTATACATATGTAATTTAAATTAACGTAACAGTTGTATCTTGTTAGTTAATATCATTAACTGATTTTGTTTTTTTGTTATCTAATGTTCGTGTACTTGATATCTGTGAATATATTATAGATTAGAGAAAGAAATACAACTACTTGCCCAATGTCACCATGAATATTTAGCCATTTAGAGTTGTAAACTTTACCTAACGGCACAAGAATCCTATGAATTATGAAACACGAAAAATTCATTAAGAAAAAGACAAAGGCCAAGGAACAAAAAGCAGATGTTATATGTTTTGGTGGTTGTGATATTAGGTTATCCACCTATGAGCAACTTTAAGCTATGCCATACACACACATATTGTATATATATTTACAGTCACACATATATGCATCTAAAACTAAAACTCAATTTATTGAAAAAAATAAAGTTCATTAAAAAAAAAAGTTGCGTAAAATATGGAGAAGGCGTCGAAGAAGCTATTTATTTTCAATCTCTGCATCATTTTTGGTATTTTTCTAACAAGAAGATGCAACGCAACTACATACTTTGTAGGAGACACGTCCGGTTGGGACATCAGCTCCGATCTTGAATCTTGGCCTTTAGGCAAGCGATTCTCTGTTGGTGATGTTCTAAGTAAGTATCAGAATAAATGCATCCATCCACTTCTAAAATATATAGGCATTAGCCAATACTTTGCATTATCCAAAACAAAAAACTTAAAATTGATATTGCAGTTCCATGATGAAAATATTCTATGAAACTATGGTTAGTGATCAGCCTGATTTTATCAGTTTTTTTTTTCATAGATTCATGATTACTATATATCATGGATTTAAACGCCTGTAAATGCACTAAGACTAATTATAATTGCGTGAATCTGATCCATCTATAACTGCCAGTGTTCCAATACTCATCGACGCATAGTGTCTACGAAGTGGCGAAAGATAACTTCCAAAGCTGCAACACTGCGGACCCGATTCGTACATTTACAAATGGGAACACGACCGTTGCTCTATCCAAACCGGGAGACCGGTTCTTTGTCTGTGGTAACCGGCTCCATTGCTTCGCTGGTATGAGGCTACAAGTCAATGTCGAAGGCAATGGCCCATCTTCGGCCCCTGTGGGTGCTCCACGGGCCGCCCCAGCAGGAATTCTCCAGCCATCTTCCAAAAAGAATAACCCTGCGACCGGGGTTGCTAGCTCGGCTGCCCTCGTTGGTGGCCGCGGTCTGAGGGGTAGTGTGTATTATTTCGTATATTTGATGGCTTTTACTTTTCCGTTGATATTGTATTTTATTAACAACTAAAATATAAGAGTTTTCATATAGTATAAATATACAGTAATGTATATATTCTCTGATTTAAATGCGTACGAGAGTGAGTATTCGGTCTGATTTGATATATTTTTGTTATTTTGGTCAATTGGTTTGAGTTATGACTAAATACAGACCAAAAATGTTGGTGGTTATATTCTGTGTGTGATTTTGAATATATTTTAAGAAAATAGAAAGTATACTTAAATTCATCCTTTAATATCTACATATGTGAACAATTTAAATTCGGTTTACAAAATTAATTTCATTCCGATTATATTAAACTCGGTACATGATCGATTCAGTTGCATATTAACTTTTGTTTCATACTATTGCTCTTTCATTTGGACAACAATAATAAAAGCAGTTGAGATATAACACATATATATTGGTTAGATTTCGACCTAAACTTTTTGGTTCAACTTTATATGGTTCGGTTTAGCGAATAGGATACACATGCTGGACCATAATTTTTCACTTTCCAAGTTCAGTGACCATTGCGATTCAAACTCGCCGTTTCTAATTGCGATTGCTACCAAAACGCAAACGAGACTAACAGTCAAAGTCAAACTAAGAGACCCGTGTTCCGTTTCGCTGCACCTCTCTCGTTATAGTACATGTATGGAGTGTATCTGGACGGACAGACATAGTATATTCACTCCAGTGTTCATTTTAATTTATATTAAACAATACAGCTGTTATTCTAGATTAAAAAGAAACAAACAATACAGGTGTTATTTTTTTACCAAAAAAAAAATACAGTTGGTATTTAACTATTTATAGTTCATGTGTTGTATTATCTAGACGGAAGTTCATAGGATATACACTCTAATATTGTCTTTAATATTATCTATGCATGTGGTATTTATAGTTCGTGTATCTGGACGGAACATAACAGTATATACAATTTACGGTTAACTATACAGGTGGTATATATAGTTCATGTATGGGGTGTATCTGGATGCAAATACATAACTCAAATATTCTATCTCGAAAACTTCGCAATGAATCTTTCTGCTATTACTCAGGGAAACGACAATGACGCTCCGGCGACGGGAAATGAGTTTGCACAGTTCGCCGCTGGATGCTTCTGGGGCGTGGAGCTGGCGTTTCAGAAGGTGCCCGGTGTGACTCATACGGAGGTTGGATACACCCAAGGGTTCCTCCACAATCCTTCATACGAGGATGTCTGTTCGAACACAACGAACCATGCAGAGGTTGTCAGGGTTCAGTATGATCCCAAAGAGTGCAGCTATGAGTCGCTGCTTGATGTCTTCTGGTCTAGGCATGACCCCACCACCTTGAATCGACAGGTACGTTATATGATTTAAGACTTTCTTTTTGTGTTTTTGTTATTCTAAAATTTCATAATAAAGATGTGGAAATGTTACAACTTTGTTGAAAACTTCAAATAGAATACGTAGCAGGAAAATTTCAATTCTTATCTTTTTTTTAATCCTGTTAATTATTCAATTTATTTGCAATACCAAATTGAATGCGTAACATTTGATGATGTGACATGATATTAACATATCCATGTAGTTTACCATGGCTAATGACTTGAACTGTTATCAGGGAAAAGATGTGGGAACCCAATACAGATCAGGGATATACTTCTACATACCTGAGCAGGAGAAACAAGCAGTGGAGTCAATGGAACGTCACCAGCAACAAATGGAGGGGAAGATCATGACTGAGATTCTATCTGCTAAGAAATTCTACAGAGCTGAGGAGTATCATCAGCAGTACCTGTCAAAGGGTGGGCAGTCCTGTGGCATAGCCTGCAACAGTCCACTCATGTGCAGCGCTGCTATGGCTTAAAAATGCTGAGTCTTATCTCCCAAAACAGAGGATGTTAGAGACTTGTTTGTTACACAATATGAACATCAACTAAATCCCTAATAAGTGTAGCAATTTACTTTCGTTTTTCATGTTAGAGACTTCATAAATGTCTATCGATGTTATTGAATTATTGAATCTTTAGATTGAGCGAATCTTATGGATGAAAAAAATAATATGATGGATAAGATTTCTTATTGCCATTAGCTTCACCATCAACAACAATACAACACTTTAAGAATCAATCAGATCCTTTCTTTCACATAGCGATCTAGCAAAACGGATCCTTTGATAGCTCAAGAAGAGCCTAAGTTACTAGATTCATCTGCAACTGATCCTTCTTTGATAGCTCAAGAAGAACCCCAGTTAGTAGATACACCTGGGGTTATAGATTTATGGAGTGTATCTGGACGGACATAATAAGAAATACGTATGTTAAAGATTTTTATTCTTAATCATTCATAATAAGAAATATATATGTTATACTTAACAGAAACAAGTATATATATCTACACAATTTATATGCTTAACACCTGCAATTGGTTTGAAGAGTTATGACTAAACACAAATAAAAAATGTTGGTGGTTCGATTCTGTGTGTGATTTTGGATAAATATATTGTAAGAAACGAATATAAAGTATATTTAAATTATCCTTTAATATCTATAGATATGAACAATTTAGTTTCTGTTTACAAAATTAATTTCATTTCGATTACATTAAACTATGTGCATGATCGATTCATGTGACATTTTGTTTCATACTATTGTTTTTTTTTCCATTTGGATGACAATAAATAATCAGTTGAGACTTGAGATATAAACATATATTGGTTAGATTTCCAACTAAACTTCTTGGTTCAACTTAGCATACGCTGATACACATGCTGGACCATTTTCACTTTCCAAGTTTTTTTTTTCTGGTGTAAATGTTAGATTTTATACCAAGTTTTTAAATTTGTGACAGAAATACAAAGATAACTAGTAGCAAAAATAAAAAGAAAAACTAAGCAACAACAAGAGAAAAGAAACAAGCAACTACAAGTGCAACAGACATTTAATTAAGACATGGTTAACTAAAAAAATGGAAGCAGAAACTAGACCAAAAATACATAGCGGTCGTGAATCGGAACACCGAAACCCAAACTACTTGACCGGAAAGAAGCGGAGGACACACGAACTCGACGCCTAGCCAGAGCGCCACCACGACACCGGACTACCACTCCACAAACCTGAAACTTGACGTCAAGCCACCAGATTTGACGGAAGAAGAACCACGCCTTACCACACGCTCAGACTGCTGGAGAGTGGGTATATCTAAAACACGAGAAAAACTAGATCCATACCACAACTCCCCCAAAAAGCCGACTCCCCACCAGGTTACAATCCCTCACCTCGTCTTGACACCAAGCTCCACGAGAAGACGCCGGTTCGATAGAGCTATGTTAGGATAAGTATGTATTAAGTTAAGATAAACATGTAAATATTAGAGATAAATACTCTAATATAAGTCGGTAGAAAGATAAGGATACAAAGTTGTATATATTACGAGCTTGAGTCTCATGTTCAAGATACAGAAAATATTCAGTACTTGCTTGATTTAACATGGTATCAGAGCAATAGATCCATCTAAGTTTGATCGTCGTTTCTTATTGAAGTTCTAGTGGTTCATCTTTGACGAAGTTATGGGAGATGAGAAGAGTATTGTTGCCGGCGTGTCCGGAGAAAAGGGTGCAACCTCACCGTACTCACTTTTCTCGTCAGATAATCCTGGAGCGTTGATCACTTCAGTTCAATTAAAAGGAGAAAATTATAACGAGTGGGCAACGGAGATGATGAATGCTCTCCAAGCAAAGAGAAAAGCTGGTTTTATTGACGGTTCGTTAAAGAAGCCGCCGGAGGGGCATGCTGATCTTGAGTCATGGCTCAGTGTGAATTCGATGATCGTAGGATGGTTACGGACATCTATCGAGCCGCGAGTCAGATCAACCGTGACTTTCATAATGGACGCTCACAAGCTGTGGGAGAATCTCAAAGAAAGGTTCTCGGTGGGTAACAAGGTGAGAGTGCACCAGTTGATGTCCAAACTCGCTTCGTGCAGGCAGGATGGGCAGGCAGTGATCGACTACTATGGTCGCCTGGCTAAGATGTGGGAAGAACTCCAGACGTATCGACCACCACCAGTATGTACATGTGATGCAGCTGTCGCGTATGAGAAGGAAAGAGAAGAAGAGAGAGTGCATCAGTTCGTAATGGGGCTTGATGAGTCCAGGTTTGGACATGTTGTCACGGCAATAATAGAAGCTGACGTTCTTCCAGACCTTGGAAAAGTATACAACAAGGTCGTGCGGGAGGAAGATCGTTTGAATTCTGCAAAAATCCGAGAGCAACAGCAGGAGGCTGTGGGATTTGCAACTAAACGTGAAAGTAACAATGATGACAATAAATCAAGTAGTGGACGTGGAGGCTCAGTTGATGACTACGGCCTTCAATCGTCGCAGAACAGAGGGCGAGACCGAACCTGTTCGAACTGTGGGAGAACAGGTCATGAAAAATCAGCATGTTGGCAGATAATTGGGTACCCAGAGTGGTTCACGGAGAGAGGAGGAAGAGGAACTCGGGGCTCATCGAGGGGAGGTGGTCGCGGCGGTAGCTCATCCAGAGGGAGAGGACAAACTAATGTAGCTTACGCAACCACAGCAAATCCAACAAACACTGGACCACCCGAGTTGACTCCAGAGCAATGGAGAGCCATCACTCAGATTATCAACAACAAATCAAATTCTTCCGATAAGCTGTCCGGTAAGGTTATGGGTGATGTGATTATTGATACAGGCGCATCGCACCACATGACAGGAGATATTACTCTTCTTGTCGATCTTAAAGATATCTCTCCATGTAACGTGGGTTTTGCGGATGGTAGCACCACGGTTTCAAAGAGAATGGGCGTATTACCTTTGTCTGATAGAATCTCGTTGCACGATGTGTTATATGTCCCGGATTTGAACTGTTCTTTAATATCAGTATCTAAGCTTCTCAAGCGTTCAAACTGCTTTGCGTTTTTCACCGATACTTTGTGTGTGTTGCAGGACCGGTGTTCGAGGACGCTGATTGGAGCAGGTGAAGAACGCGATGGGGTGTACTATTTTACGGATGTCAAAGCTGCACGAGTTAACAAGACTGTGAAGGTTGAAGATTCAGTGTTGTGGCATCGTCGGTTGGGACATCCTGGTGTTTCTGCTTTGTCGTCTTTGCATTTGTTTTCTGGTGTTGGTGTTTCTAAAAATTTACATACATGTGAGGTCTGTTTTGAGGCCAAGCAAACTAGAGATCAGTTTTCTGAAAGTTTTAATAAAACTAGTGATTGCTTTGAGTTGATTCACATTGATGTATGGGGACCATATCGTGTCAAAGCTTCAACAGGAGCATCTTATTTCTTGACAGTCGTAGATGACTTCTCACGAACCGTTTGGACGTTTTTATTACTCGAGAAGTCACAAGTAAAGAAGACAGTAGAAGATTTCTGTGCTTACGCTGATAAGCAGTTCGGAAAATCAGTAAAGAAGGTCCGTAGCGATAACGGCACCGAGTTCATGTGCCTATCATCGTTCTTGAAATCCAAAGGGATAATCCATCAGACTTCTTGTGTGGGGACGCCACAACAGAACGGAAGGGTCGAGAGAAAGCACCGTCATTTGTTGAATGTCGCGAGAGCCTTACTCTTTCAGGCAAGTATGCCGATCAGTTTTTGGGGAGAAGCTGTTCTTGCAGCAGCTCATGTTATAAATCTCACTCCAACTAAAGTGCTTAAAGGGAAGTGTCCTCACGAGTTATTGATCGGTTCAGTGCCCTCGTATTCTGATTTGAGAGTTTTTGGATCACTATGTTTTGCTCACAAGCAGCTGCGAGACAAGAACAAATTCGTACCACGAAGCAGGAGATGTATTTTCGTGGGTTACCCGTTTGGGAAGAAAGGATGGCAGCTGTATGACCTAGAAGAGCATGAGTATTTCGTCTCTCGGGATGTTATTTTCAAGGAGAATGAGTTTCCGTATGAAAACAAAGTATCAGAAGTGTCTCCATCCCCTGCTATTACAGAAAACTTCGAGGATGTTTTCCTCATAAACGAAACAATGGGCACTGGAAACAGGGGGAGTGTTGATCCTGTTTCCCACGAGAACACTGACCAGGACCCTGCAATAGTAGAAGTCGGACCTGAAGTAAGTAATGAGAACATTGAAACTACGGGAGTGATAAATTCTGATAATGTAGCAGAAACAGAGGTCTCTATGGGGAGAGGACAACGAGTAAAGACACCTTCGGTTCGTTTAAACGACTACATCACATACAATGCAATCTGTGCAAATAGTACCCCTCGCGTTCCCACCTCTGATCACTCCTACAGCGTCTACTTCGACCCGGTCACAGGTAACATACTATGTCCTCTCACTGAGCTGATTTCTGATGAAACATATTCTGTTGGGCACAAAGCTTTTGTTGCAGCTGTATGCGCTGAAACTGAGCCTAAGAATTTTCAAGAAGCTATGAGAGATAAGCGATGGACAAAAGCAGTTTACAAAGAAGTAGATGCACTTGAGGTCTCTAACACTTGGAGCGTCGTAGACTTACCTCCTGGTCGTGTAGCATTGGGCACAATGTGGGTGTTCAAAATAAAATATAATGCAGATGGGACAGTGGAGCGATTTAAAGCAAGACTGGTTGTGCTCGGTAATAGGCAGAAAGCAGGATCAGATTATGACGAGACCTTTGCTCCTGTGGCAAAGATGACGACTGTAAGGAGTCTCTTGAAAATAATTGCTGCCAATAACTGGGAAGTCCATCAGATGGATGTGCACAACGCGTTTCTTCATGGTGATTTACATGAAGAGGTCTACATTAAGCTTCCGCAGGGATTTACACATTCTGCTCCTAACAAAGTATTGAAGTTACATAAGTCTCTTTATGGGTTGAAGCAAGCACCTCGGTGTTGGTTCGAGAAGTTAACAAAGGCCCTTATACGTGCGGGTTTTTATCAGTCATACTCTGACTACTCCCTATTTGTTTACTCGCGTGGTAATGTGGAGATAAGAGTGTTGATATATGTCGATGATTTAATAATTTGTGGCAATGATGGAGATGCAATTCAGAAATTTAAGAAGTATCTTGGTGAATGTTTTCACATGAAGGACCTAGGGAGGCTCAAGTATTTTCTCGGAATAGAAATAGCTCGAAGCAATGAAGGTTTTGTGCTGAGTCAGAAGAAGTACTCAATGGATATAGTGAAAGAGACAGGGTTGTTGGACGCAGCACCTGCCTCAACGCCGATGGAGCAAAATCATCACTTGGCAACAGACAACAGTGCATTTCTTAAAGAACCTGCGAGATATAGAAGACTGGTTGGTCGACTTATTTATCTTGCTAATACCAGACCTGATATATCCTACTCAGTACACATATTGTCGCAATTTATGCAAAAACCTCGAGAGAAGCATATGGAGGCTGCGTTTCGGGTAGTTCGATTTCTTAAGGGTACTGCTGGACAGGGAATCTTGCTCAAGTCGGACAATGATTTGCAACTGTCTATTTACTGTGATGCGGATTGGGCGGCATGTCCTTTAACAAGAAGATCACTGACCGCATACGTCGCTATGATAGGAGGTTCACCTGTTTCCTGGAAGACGAAGAAGCAGAACGTAGTGTCTCACTCTTCAGCTGAGGCAGAGTATCGAGCAATGTCGATTGCTACACGTGAAGTAAAATGGTTGAGGCAACTTTTGACTGATTTAGGCTTCGCGCCAAAGACACCATCACGGTTATTTTGTGACAGTAAGGCTGCACTTTATATTGCCTCTAACCCTGTTTTCCATGAGAGAACGAAACATGTGGAGATTGATTGTCATCGAGTTCGAGATGGTTTGAAGTCAGGGATGATCACGTGTTCTTACATTGGCACTAAGGAGCAGCTAGCTGACGTTTTAACAAAAGCATTGGGGAAGTTGCAGTTTAATCACCTTATGTCCAAGTTGGGCATTTGCAATGCTCCCACTTGAGGGGGAGTGTTAGGATAAGTATGTATTAAGTTAAGATAAACATGTAAATATTAGAGATAAATACTCTAATATAAGTCGGTAGAAAGATAAGGATACAAAGTTGTATATATTACGAGCTTGAGTCTCATGTTCAAGATACAGAAAATATTCAGTACTTGCTTGATTTAACAAGCTACCACCGGAACTCACCGCTTCATCGACTCAGAGCCAGAGACATATCCAGAGGAAGAAGAAGACACAGGTGAGAAGCAAAGTAAGAGAAGCAGAGTACAAGCCTCCGACGGCAGAGAGACGCCGGAGCAAACGTGAGGAGGAGTTAGGGTTTTTAGGCGGCTAGGGAGAGAAGAGAGAAAGGGAGCGTCTCCCCCTTCACTTTCCAAGTTCAGTTACCATTGCAATTCAAACCCGTCATTTCTAATCGTGATCGATATGAAAACGCAAAGCAACTAACAGTCAAACTAAGACCCGTGTTCCGTTTGGCTGCACCTCTCTCGATGTAGTTCATGTATGGAGTGTATCTGGACGGACAGACATAGTATATACACTCTAATGTTCATTTTAATGTTAGCAACACAGCTGTTATTCTAGATAAAAAAAAAAAACAATACAGGTGTTACTTTTTTACCAAAAAGAAAATGCAGGTGGTAATTATAGTCATGTATGCACCTCTTTCTCGTTATAGTTCATGTATGGAGTGTATCTGGACGGACAGACATAGTATATACACTCTAATGTTCATTTTAATGTTAGCAACACAGCTGTTATTCTAGATAAAAAAAAAAACAATACAGGTGTTACTTTTTTACCAAAAAGAAAATGCAGGTGGTAATTATAGTCATGTATGCAGTGTATCTGGACGGAAGTACATAGGATATACACTCTAACGTTCTTTTAACGTTATCTTTTTTTTTTTGGTCATCTTTTAACGTTATCTAACACGTGATATTTATTGTTAGATCATCTATGGAGTGTATCTGGACAGAATTAGAAAGCATATACACTCTAATATTGTCTTTAATGATAACTATACATGTGATATTTATAGATCGTGTATCAGGACGGAAATAAACAGTATATACACTCCAAGGTTAACTATACAGGTGGTATATATATAGTTCACGTTTGGAGTGTATCTGAATACAAAAACATAAACTCTTTTCTCAACAAAAAAAATACATAAACTCTAATATATTCTCTCTCGAAAACTTCGCCATGAATCTTTCTGCTATCACTCAGGGAAACGACAATGACGCTCCGGCGCCGGGACATGAGTTTGCAGAGTTCGCCGCTGGATGCTTCTGGGGCGTGGAGCTGGCGTTTCAGAGAGTCCCCGGCGTGACTCATACGGAGGTTGGATACACCCAAGGGTTCCTCCACAATCCTTCATACGAGGCTGTCTGCACGAACACAACGAACCATGCAGAGGTTGTCAGGGTTCAATACGATCCCAGAGAGTGCAGCTATGAGTCACTTCTTGATGTCTTCTGGTCTAGGCATGACCCCACCACCTTGAATCGCCAGGTACGTTATACGATTTAAGACTTTCCTTTTTGTGTTTTTGTAATTCTAAAATTTCATAATAAAGATAAATGTTACAACTTTTTTGAAAACTTCAAACTGAATACATAACACACAAAATTCAATACTTATCTTTTTTTTAAAAAAAAATCTGTTAGTTATTCAATTTATTTGCAATACCAAATCGAATGTGTAACATTTGATGATGTGAAGTGATATTATCATATCCATGTAGTTTACCGTGTCTAATGACTTGAACTGTGATCAGGGAAAAGATGTGGGAACCCAATACAGATCAGGGATATACTTCTACACACCTGAGCAGGAGAAACTAGCGGCAGAGTCAATGAAACGTCACCAGCAACAAATGGAGGGGAAGATCATGACTGAGATTCTCCCTGCTAAGAAATTCTACAGAGCTGAGGAGTATCATCAGCAGTACCTGTCAAAGGGTGGGCAGTCCTGTGGCATAGCCTGCAACAGTCCACTCATGTGCAGCGCTGCTACGGCTTAAAAATGCTGATTCTTTCCTCCTCTTATCTCCCAAAACAGAGGATGTTAGAGACTTGTTTGTTATACAATATGAACATCAACCAAATCACTAATAAGTGTAACAAGTTACACTTGTTTTTAATGTTAGAGACTTCTTAAATGTCTGTTGGTGTTATTGAATGTTTAGACTTGAGCGAATCTTTATGGAATAAAAAAATGATGGGTAAGGTTTCTTATTGCCATTTGCTTCACCATCAACAACAATAAACACTTTAAGAAAAATCACCAATCTGATCCTTTCTTTCACACATTAATCTAGCAAAATGGATCCTTTGATAGCTCAAGAAGAGCCTGAGTTAGTAGATTTACCTGCAACTGTTCCTTCTCCGATAGCTCAAGAAAAGCCTAAGTTAGTAGATACACCTGCAACTGTCCTTCTTTGTTTCTTTGCATGTGTGTGTTGTTGATTTGTAATTCTCAGTTCCTAACAAGATGTGGAAATGTTACTACTTTTTTTGAAAACTTCAAACTGAATTCAGAACACAAAGTGTATGCTTTTATTTCTAACAGGTCATTTGCAGATGGAAGGAGCAAAAAATGAAACATAATGCCTTAGGCCCTTAGCTATCAGTTGCCATAGATAAGACACCAACGTCTAACTAAGCCGTGCAGCCTTGAAGTTGTGAAGTAGTTCAGAGATAGGATGCGGTTTCAGATGACTTTGTCGATAGCTCTGTTCATTTGATCAGAAATAAGATTTCTAACTATTTAATCATACTTGTGTTACAAAAAAAAGTTATTTAATCATACTTAATAAAATATCTTCTATTTTTATTATTAAGCATTCATAATAAGTAAAACATATGTTCTATTTAACAAAAACAAGTACAGTAGAACATCTATAAATTAATACTCGATAAATTAATAATCTCTATAAATTAATAAATTTCGTCGATCCCGATTTATGTCAGCTCAAAATTTAGCACAAATCGATAAAATAATAAGGTAATAATTTTTAGAAACTTATATGTAAATATACGGTCCCATTAAAATTATAAAATAACAATTTATATATATATATATATTTTTTATATAAGTAAGAACCTATTATTATATTGTTTGTTTTATATTCACAATGGAATTATCTATATATTTTTAACACTTAATATATTTTGATGAGATTTAGTAATATTATATCTCAAACCACGCAATATGTATTATATACACCAAATAATATAATAAAATTAATAGAAATGTCAAAATTCAAAAAATAAATTAATGTCTATACAATAAAATCAAAGATTTTTCTTATCTTAGAATAAAAATATCTTAAAATAATATAATAAAATTAATATAAATGTTAAATTTCAAAAAATAACAATTAATGCCTATACAATAAAATCAAATGTTATCTTATCTTAGAATAAAAATATCTTAAAATAAAAAATTTAAATAAGGAATTTTTGTAAATTAATATCTCTATAAATGAATAATATTTCAAAATCTCAACATTATTAATTCATAGAAGTTCTACTGTATATCTACACTATTTATATGCTTAATATATATATATTTTAAAAAAAAAATCGTATAACATTAAACTAGGTGCATGATGGATTCAGTTGCATATTAAATTTCGTTTCGCACTACTGTTTTTTTTTTTTCATTTGAATGACAATGATAAAATCAGTTGAGATATATATTGGTTAGATTTCGACCTAAACTTCTTGGTTCAAATTTATATGTTTCTGTTTAGCGACTAGCATACACATGTTGGACATTAAATTTTCACTTTCCAGGGTCAGTGAACATTGCGATTCAAACTCGCCGTTTCTAATCGCGATCACTACCAAAACGCAAACGCAACTAACAGTCAAACTAAGACCCGTGTTCCGTTTGGCTGCACCTCTCTCGATGTAGTTCATGTATGGAGTGTATCTGGACGGACAGACGTAGTATATACAATCTAATGTTCATCCTATTAACAATACAGCTGTTATTTACAGCTCAAAAAAATACAGGTGTTATCTTTTTACCAAAAAAAGATATAGGTGGTAAGTAGACTTCATGTATGCAATGTATCTGGACGGAAGTACATATGATATACATTCTAACGCGCGCTCTTTTAACTTTATCTAACACGTGAGATTTATAGTTAGATAACGTAAGGAGTGTATCTGGACGGAATTATGATAGCATACACACTCTAATATTGTCTTTAATGTTTATCTATACATGTGGTATTTATAGTTCGTGAATCCGGGCGGAAATAACATAGTATATACATCCTACGGTTAACTATATATAGTTCACGTATGGAGTTTGTCTGAATGCAAAAACATAAACTCTTTTCTCAAAAAAAAAAAACATAAACTCTAATATATTCTATCTCGAAAACTTCGCCATGAATCTTTCTGCTATCACTCAGGGAAACGACAATGACGCTCCAGCGCCGGGGAATGAGTTTGCACAGTTCGCCGCTGGATGCTTCTGGGGCGTGGAGCTGGCGTTTCAGAGAGTCCCCGGTGTGACTCATACAGAGGTTGGATACACCCAAGGGTTCCTCCACAATCCTTCATACGAGGATGTCTGCACGAACACAACGAACCATGCAGAGGTTGTCAGGGTTCAGTATGATCCCAAAGAGTGCAGCTATGAGTCTCTACTTGATGTCTTCTGGTCTAGGCATGACCCCACCACCTTGAATCGCCAGGTACGTTAAACGATTTTGTTGGGTTTCTCTTAACTTTATCCCAAGATTTAAGACTTTTTTGTTTTGTTGATTTGTAAGTCTAAGATTTCATAATAGAGATGTGGAAATTTTACAATTTTTTTGTAAACTTCAAACTGAATGCATAACACACAGAAAATCAATACTTATCTTTTTATTTTGTTCTGCAAGTTATTCAATTTTTTTTTTAATAATTATTTAAAATAGTTATTCAATTCATTTGCAATACCAAATCGAATGTGTAACAATTGATGATGTGAAGTGATATTAGCATATCCATGTAGTTTACCGTGGCTAATGACTTGAACTGTGATTAGGGAAAAGATGTGGGAACCCAATACAGATCAGGGATATACTTCTACACACCTGAGCAGGAGAAACTAGCGGTGGAGTCAATGGAACGTCACCAGCAACAAATGGAGGGGAAGATCATGACAGAGATTCTCCCTGCTAAGAAATTCTACAGAGCTGAGGAGTATCATCAGCAGTACCTGTCAAAGGGTGGGCAGTCCTGTGGCATAGCTTGCAACAGTCCACTCATGTGCAGCGCTGCTACGGCTTAAAAATGCTGATTTGTTTCCTCTGCTTATCGCCCAAAACAAGGGGCGTTAGAGACTTGTTTGTTATACAATATGAACAAGAAAATCCCTAATAAGTGTATCAAGTTACTTTCATTTTTCATGGTAGAGACTTCATATGTCTATTGAATTATTGAATGTTTAGACTTGAGCGAATCTTATGGATGAAAAAAATAAATGATGGATAAGGTTTCTTATTGCCATTTGCTTCACCATCAACAAACAATACAACATTTTAAGAACATCACCAATCAGACCCTTTATTTCACATAGTGATCTAGCAAAATGGATCCTTTGGTAGCTCAAGAAGAGCCTAAGTTACTAGATTCATCTGCAACTGATCCTTCTTTGATAGCTCAAGAAGAACTCCAGTTAGTAGATACACCTGCGGTTATTCCTTCTTTGTTCCTCTTTCCTACCAAACAGAGGATTGCTCTCTATATGTGTGTGTGTTGTTGATTTGTAATTCTCAGTTCATAATAAAGATGTGAAAATGTTACAATTTTTTTGAAAAATTCAAAATGAATGAAGAATAAAAAAATCAATAATATCTTTTATTTTATTCTGTTAGTTATACATTTACTTGTTGAATCTCTTGAATTATTAAGCGAATCTTGTGGATGATGAGAAAAGAAAAAGTCTGATAGAGTTTCAATTTGATTTTATAGCTTTAATACAGAAATAAACGTGACTTTTATAAAAGAGGAATGGTGAGTGAATTTCTTTTTCTTTTTATATATTCTGTAAACATCTTATAAAAAAACAACACAATTCACCAAAATATTATATGTATTTTTCTTGTGTGCCAATAGTTAAGCTATTAAGCCTTTAGGTAGGTGGTGTTAATCTCTGACTCACTCTTTCTATATAAACAAGAGACTGGTCTTTTCTCATATCAATCTAGCAAAAATGGATCCTTCTATAGCTCAAGAAGAGTCTAAGTTATTAGACATACCTGCATCTGATCCTTCTCCTATACCTCAAGAAGAGCCTCAGCTAGTAGATACACCTGCAACTGATCCTTCTCCTATACCTCAAGAAGAGTCTCACTTAGTAGATACACCAGCTATTGTTCCTTCTCCGATAGCACAGGAGCCTGACAACGACGTACCGGCACCGGGAAGCCAGTTTGCTGAGTTCGCCGCTGGATGTTTCTGGGGACTGGAGCTTGCTTTCCAGAGGATCCCTGGCGTGACCGAGACTGAGGTTGGTTACACTCAAGGGATCTCGCACAATCCTTCGTACGAGGTTGTCTGCACGAACACAACGAACCATGCAGAGGTTGTAAGGGTTCAGTATGATCCCAATGAGTGCAGCTATGAGACCCTGCTTGATTTGTTCTGGTCTAGGCATGATCCCACCACCTTGAATCGCCAGGTATCTATTTTCATTGTTGGTTTTTGAAACTACTTTTGGTAACCATTATGTTAAATGTTACAAGGGAGAGCTTGTGGGAGCTCAATACCGATCAGGGATATACTTCTACACACCAGAGCAAGAGAAGCTAGCACGTGAGTCTCTAGAAAATCAGCAGACAAAACTTGAGAATAAGATTGTGACTGAGCTCTTACCGGCAAAGAAGTTCTACAAAGCTGAAGAATACCATCAGCGTTACCTCGCCAAAGGTGGTAGGTATGGCAATGCACAGTCCCCTGCAAAGAGCTGCAAGGACCCTATCCGCTGCTACGGCTAAAGTATAAAGTCATTGTAACTCTTCCATCCCAAAACAGAGGAGTGTTCTCTGTTTGTATGTATGTGTGTGTAGTTGATTTGTTATTCTCAGTTCATAATAAAGATGTGGAAATATTACAACTTTTTCTGAAAACTTCAAGTTGAATACGTAACACAAAAAAATCAATAAGATCTTTTATTTTATTCTGTTAGTCATTCAATTCATTTGAATGATTTTCAGTAACAATGAAACCAAAAAAAAAAAACAGGGGAAAACAGAGAAAGAAACAGAGTATAATATGAAGGGGAAAATTTCAATAAGACTAAGCTTCCCAACCACGCAACTGGGTGGCTCGAGCGACACGGTTAACTCCAAGGGTGAAAGCTCCCATACGGAGGTTGCAGGAATGAGTATGGCACATAGTCTTGATGTTGTGAAAGGCTCGAGTCATGTACTTTTGCAGCTCCAGGTTCACTTTCTCCTCTTCCCACATGAACCCTTGGATGTTCTGCACCCACTCAAAGTAACTCACAGTCACTCCTCCTGCGTTTGCGTATATATCTGGTAGTATAATCACTCCTTTCTTTGACAGAATCTGCCAAATAATCAAAACAGATTAGGATTAGATTTCAAGAGATGGGTTATGTAGTAATGTTATCATGCTGCATTACCTCATCAGCATCTGGATCAGTTGGATGGTTAGCTGCCTCTACAATGAACTTAGCCTTCACATCTCCAGCATTTTCCCTAACCAAAAAGATCAAAAAATGGATCAGAAATTTGAATCTTAATGGATGGTGTTGAGATTTGAAGAGAGAAAGCTTCTTGTTCCTACTTGTTCAGGACACCACCAAGAGCACAAGGAATGAGAACATCACACTCATGGAGCAACAGTTCCTCCGAGTCCATAGCGTCTGCACCACTGAACTCAACGAGACTTCCAGTTGCGTCCTTGTGTTTCAGCAGAGCGTTGATGTCAATACCTTCAGGGTTTCTGACTGCACCAGTAATGTCACTCACCGCAACCACTTTCCCACCTTTCTCATGGATCAGCTTGGCTGCCCATGTTCCAACATTCCCAAAACCCTGTCACACACACACACACACACCAACCAAGCAAACCTCTCAACTTCTCCTTCTCATTCTCAGATAACACAACATTAACACCTTTACCTGAACAACAAACGTCAACCCCTGAATCGATTTGCCGTACTCAGCGAGAAGAGCTTCGGTAGCATAGACCACACCACGTCCTGTGGCAGCTTCCCTACCAAGTGAACCACCAAGATCCTACACCAAAGAGACCAATAAAAAAGCTCAAAACTTTGGCAACCACAATCACAATCACAATCAAGAGCCTTTCTTACAATGGGCTTCCCGGTGACAACAGCAGGTGAATGACCATGAAACTTGGAGTACTCATCAAGAATCCACGCCATGGTCTGAGCATTAGTCCCCATGTCAGGAGCAGGGACATCGGTGTGAATACCAATGAGATCATGGATCTTCTGCGTGAAGACACGTGTAAGACGCTCGAGCTCGCTCAAGCTCAAGTCGCGAGGGCTGCACCCGATCCCACCTTTCGCTCCACCGTACGGAATGTCGGCGACAGCTGTCTTCCACGTCATCAACTGAGCTAAAGCGTTCACTTCATCAGGATCAACCTTCAAAACCAAAAAGATCAAAACTTTAGAA
This sequence comes from Brassica nigra, assembly GCA_016432835.1. Lineage (NCBI taxonomy): Eukaryota > Viridiplantae > Streptophyta > Magnoliopsida > Brassicales > Brassicaceae > Brassica > Brassica nigra. The sequence goes on from CM028244.1 coordinate 3,250,465, forward strand.
ATACCCAATCTCTAGATTCGATCCAAGATTCCAATTACAAACCCTAGATCAAGAACAGAGGATTCAAAACCAAAAAAAAAAAGGGAGAGACTTTGACGAACCTCGGGGTGATATCTGATTCCTCCTTTCATGGGTCCGCGGGAATTGTCGTGTTGGACCCTGAAACCGATGTAGGAGACGAGAGTGCCGTCGTCTTTGGGGATCGTGCACTCGACTTTGATTTCTCTGAAGGGGATCATGAGACTCTTCTCGATCTTCGAATCCAGGCCGAGGATTCGCGATGCATGGCGGAAGTTTCTGTTTGTTGCGGCTAATGCATTCATGGTTCAATGTAGTTTAGAGATGAGAGATGATGGGAGGAGGAAGGAGAAGAGAAGAAAGGGAAGGGAGTGTATTTGTAGGAGAGGGGATGACAGAGAAATGCGTTCATTTTGAATGGAGACGAAAGAGAAACTCTTTTCTTAATGGTGAAAATGACTCTTTTGTCCTTAACTATCTAATTTGGCTTTCTTTTTTTCTTTGTTTGTTTTTCCTTTAGCTTTCGTCCATCTTTTAATGTCTTCCTAACTTTTTTGGCTTTTTTAAGTCGATCAAATCTCAGAGTCAGTAATACAGACCCTACATTTTCCTCCAAAAAAAATTGCGTGACACAAAAACATGAAAAAAAGAAAATGACTAAATAGTACATTATAAACATCAATGAAATATCTAAATTTTATTCGTGTTTAAAATATAATAAAAATTCATATAAAATTATCTGGAAAACCAGAATATATATTGCTAGACAAGTAAAATTACATATTTTGTAATTAGTGGTTTTTTTAGAGATATATATTTACGTAAATGAGGAAAAATAAGGTTTGCTTCTTAATACTCTTTTTTTTTTTTTTGTAGAAGACGTGTTGGACCCCCAAAAAGGTTGGAAGAGTATTTAGTTGATTAGTATTTTTCTGTCCTCTCACTTCTGGTTAAACATACTGAACTAGGGAAGGTGGTTTATTTTCCTTGTTTTGTCAACAACTGGGGACGGTGTTGTTATCCTTTCATCAATTTTACAACCATTTTTATGACTCATTGATCTTCCAAAAAGCAGATCAATATGACTTTTATTTCCTAATTTACTTACAAAAGTTGTCTTCTATGGCTTATAAGACATTTAATGATATTTAATTCTATAATTAATTTACGAAGTTGTGGATAGACATCTTACATAAGGTCCACGTTAGATAAAAAAAAAATATGCATCTGGTACAGTGGACTCTCCCCACTATTCATTCTTCAATAATTCATATACCATCATCTAGATAATGAAGATATTTATTTTATAACAAAGTCATAATAAGTAATCATTGACATCTGGTTGTATATTTTCTGGTGAAACAATAACTAAATCATAGAAACTAAAACGGATTATCATGATGATTCATATACAAAATAATACCATAATACTGTGAATGAATTAATTACTATTGAAATGGCATTTTAGGAACATCTCGCTGAAATTGGTAAAAATAAATAATTAAACGTCAATTGGTGAAACTACAGATGATTAATCTGAGTATATTTTAGAAAATGACCAAATGAAATTATAAATTTCTATCAAATGTATATTTTTTTTTTCAACAAAACGTGAAACAAGTGAATTAGCATGTGGAAGATGCGTAAAACAAGGTGTGAGTCGTCATTAATGGCACGATTCCCTGCAGACGTGACATTGTCGTACTAATGCTTCTAAGCAGTCTAAGCCGTTAAAAATCGGATGGTCTGAAATCGTAGGAACCAGATTCGGAATCATAGTCAGACCGAAGTACACACGTTGCAGAAGTTGCTATCCTTTTGTTACTTCTAATCGGATGGCGACTCTTTGCTTACCTGGCTGTGACGCGGCTACTCGGTGTCATTTAGTTTAATTGGATCAATCATATTAGTATGTTAGATACTAGAAAATCAAAACTTAACATTTCCAACTAGAACTAGAGAAATTAAAATGATGAAATTTACCAAGTACACGTAATCTATGACTATACTAATACTTTCTATAAAAACATGTTCTGATAGAAACATATCACGTGGACAGATTGACAGACTCTTTCTTTTTGGTTGTACGTCAAACATATTAGGGGTGGAACGGATCGGGTATCCGGAGAATTTTAAGGTATCCAGATCCGGATCCTTATCCAGCGGATCCATTATTTTACTATCTTCTGGATCCGGGGTTCTCGGATATCCGGATGTCGGATATCTTTATAAAAATTGTAATATCCGGCGGATATCCGAATCCGAATTTAGAACCTTCAAATAAATGATTTTTTTTAAAATATTTAAACTATCAATAATAATTAAAAAATAAAGATTTATATAATGTTTTAATTATTTCTATGTATACTATAACCAAATTTATATAAAAATTATATATAATATTACAAAATGAGAATATTATAAATAAAATTAGTATTTACATATATATATATATTACAATTTTAAATTAATTATTAATAAAATTACGGATCGGATATCCGGACTAAAAAATCAAGATATCCGGATTCGGATCCGGCTTTGACGGATCCAACATTTTACTATCCGGATTTGGATTCGACTCCTCCGGATATCCAGAGTTTCGGAGCGGATCCGGATCGGATCTCGGATCGAGTCCGGATCCCGAATATAAGTTACAGGCCTAAAACATATCATGAACTCAATGGTGTGAGTCTGTGTGACCATAATTTACTTAGTTAGTTTTGATTAATCTATATATAATATCAAACTCAATTTTGTTGCCAGATGACACGTAATCATTTTTTATAGGAAAATAAAATCTAAAATCCAACGGTAGTATTTATCAATGCTTTGTGATCTAACGGACAAGATTTTCTTAGTTTAAATTCATATACTGCTTAAATAAGTAGACTAACCACTATGAAATCACTATTCTCTAGAGAAACGGAGACAGCAACGTTTCCTAAACTCTTTCACTATCATAATATGTAAATGAAGGATGCAACTGTGCAATAAAACAATATTGTCATATTGTTTTAATTTCACTCGAAATTTGTAGACTAACCCTAACGAAAAATATTGAGTTTTTCATTAAATGCTTTATATACTAAAGCTTATACTCTTTAGTGTTGTTTAAAAATATATAAACACATCTACATTTGTATTAATGTATTCTAAACCATCTTTCAAGGTATATGAACATCTATCTAATTTTTAACAATAAATTTAGTTTAAATTTATATTTTTCTTAAATAAGTGTACTAACCACTACGAAATAACTATTATCTAGAAAAACGGACACAACAAAGGTTCCTTACCTCTTTAACCATCATAATATGTAAGTGGGGGATGCAACTATGAAATAAAACAATATTGTCATATTTTTTTAATTTCACTCAAAATATGTAGGTTATACTTTATATACTAAGCTTATACTGAAGCTTATACTCTTTAGTGTTGTTTAAAATTATTTTACCACATTCTACATTTGTATTAATAAATTCTAACCCATCTTTCAAGGTACATGAATATCATTCTAATTTGTAACAATTAATTTAGTTTAAATTCATATACTCCTTAAATTAGTGGACTCACCACTATGAAACCATTATTATCTAAAGAAACGCAGACAACAAAGGTTCATAACCTCTTTCACCATCATTGACCATCATTATATGTAAGTGGAGGATGCAATTATGCAAGAAAACAATATTTTCATATTTTTTTAAATTTCACTCAAAATTTGTAAATACCCCCAACGAAAATATTGAGTTTTTCATTAAATGCTATATATACTTAAGCTTATGCTCTTTAGTGTTGTTTAAAAATTTTAACCATATTCTAAATTTGTATAAATGTATTCTTAACTATCTTTCAAGTTACATGTATATTATTAAAATTTTCAACAATTAATTTAGTTTAAATTCATATACTGCTTTAATAA
>CM028244.1:3278224-3446965 GCA_016432835.1 Brassica nigra
TAATTTCACTCAAAATCTAGGTTAACCCCTACTTAAAAATATTGAATTTTCTGCTAAATGCTCTATATACTGAAACTTATACTTTTGGTGTTGTTTAAAAATATTTAAACACATTCTAAATTTGTATTAATGTATTCTTAACTATCTTCAAGTTACTATTATTTAAATTTTAAACAATTAATTTAGTTTAAATTCATAATTACTTTAAATATGGACTAACCACCATAAAATTACTATTATCTAGTAAACGGAGACATCAAAGGTACCTAACTTTCACTGATCATATAATATGTATGAGAATGTAACTATGCAAGAAAACAATATTGTCATTTTTTTAATTCCACTCAAAATTTGTATTAACCCCACTTAAAATATTGAATTTTTCGCTAAATGCTCTATACTGAAAATTATACTCTTTTGTTGTTTTAAAATATTTAACCACATTCTAAATTTGTATTAATGTATTCTTAACTATCTTTCAAGTTACATGCATTAATTTAAATTTTAAACAATTAATTTGTTTAAAATCATATACTGCTTAAATAAGGAACTAACCACCATAAAATCACTATTATCTGTAGGGAACGAGAAATCAAAGGTAACTAACCTCTTTGACCATCATAATATGTAAGTGGAATGCAACTGCATGCAATAAAACAATATTGTCATATTTTTAACACCCAAAATTCCAGTGTTAACCCCTCTACAAAATATTGAATTTTCTGCTAAATGCTCTATATAATCAAACTTATAATTTTAGGTTGTTTAAAATATTTAACCACATTCTAAATTTGTATTAATGTATTCTTAACTATCTTCAAGCCATAAACATTATTTAAATTTTAACAATTATTTTAGTTTAAATTCATATACTCCATTAAATAAATGACTCAAACCACCATAAAATCACTATTATCTAAGGAAACGGAGACATCAAAGGTACCTAACCTCTTGACCATCATAATATATAAGTGAGATGCAACTATGCAAGAAAAACAATATTATCATTTTTTTTTAATTTCACTCAAAATTCTGTAGTTAACCCTACTAAACAACATTGAATTTTTCTAAATGCTCTATATATTGAAACTTATACTCTTTAGTGTTGTTTAAAATATTTAAACACATTCTAAATTTGTAATGTATTCTTAACTATCTTTCAAGCATGTACATTATTTTAAATTTTTAACAAATTAATTTGGGTTTAAATTCATATACTACTTTAAATAAGACTAACCACCTTAAAATTACTATTATCTGGAAACGAGACATCAAAGGTACCTAACTTTGACCATCATAATATGTAAGTGGAGAATGTAACGCAAGAAAAACAATATTGTCATATTTTTTAATTCCACTCAAAATTTGTATTAACCCCTACAAAAAATATTGAATTTTCTTTTAAATGCTCTATATATACTGAAAAATTATACTCTTTAGTGTTGTTTAAAAAATATTTAACCACATTCTAAATTTGTATTAATGTATTCTTAACTATCTTCAAGTTACATGTACATTATTTAAATTTTTAACAATTAATTTTGTTTAAAATCATATAATCGCTTAAATAAGGGACTAACCACCATAAAATCACTATTATCTAAGGAACGGAGAAATCAAAGGTAACTAACCTCTTTGACCATCATAATATGTAAGTGGAGGATGCAATCTATGCAATAAAAAAATGTTCATATTTTTTAATTTCACTCAAAATTTGTAGTTAACCCCACTAAAAATATTGAATTTTCTTGCTTAATGCTCTATGAAGCTTATAATTTTAAAGGTTGTTTAAAATATTTAACCACATTCTAAATTTGTATTAATGTATTCTTAACTATCTTCAAGTTACATGTACATATTTAAATTTAACAATTAATTTTTAAAAAATCTATATAATCAAATATGGATCAACCACCATAAAATCACTATTATCTAAGGAAACGGAGACATCAAAGGCACCAACCTCTTGACCATCATAATAAGTGAGGATTCAACTATGCAAGAAACAATATTATCATTTTTAATTTCACCCAAAATTTGTTGGTTAACCCCTACTTAAAAAACATTGAATTTTCAAGTTAAATGCTCTATATACCAAACTTATACTCTTTAGTGTTGTTTAAAAATATTTAACCACATTCTAAATTTGTATCAATGTATTCTTAACTATCGCTTCAAGTTACATGAAACATTATTTAAATTTTTAACAATTAATTTAGTTTAAATTCATATACCTTTAAAATAGGATGGACTAACCACCATAAAATCACTATTATCTATGGAAACGGAGACATCAAAGGTACCTAACCTCTTTGACCCGAATATGTAAGTGGAGGATGCAACTATGCAAGAAAACAATATTATCATATTTTTTAATTTCACTCAAAATTTGTAGGTTAACCCCTCACGAAAATATTGAATTTTCAAGTAAATGCTCTATATATCTGAAACTTATACTCTTTTAAGGTTGTTTAAAATATTTAACCACATTACAAATTTGTATCAATGTATTCTTAACTATCGTTCAAGTTACATAAAACATTATTTAAATTTTACAATAATTATTTAGTTTAAATTCATATATCGCTTAAATAAATGGACTAACCACCATAAAATCACTATTATTCAGTGTGGAAACGGAGACATCAAAGGTACTAACCTTCTTTCACCATCACATAAGTGGAGGGATGCACTATGCAAAGAAAACAATATTATCATATTTTTTTAATTTCACTCAAAATTTGTAGGTTAACCCTACTAAAAATATTGAATTTTCAAGTTAAATGCTCTATATAATTAAACTTTATACTTTTAGTGTTGTTTTAAAATATTTAACCACATTCTAAATTTGTATTAATGTATTCTTAACTATCTTTCAAGTTACATAAATATTATTTAAATTTTTAACAATTAATTTAGTTTAAATTCATATACTGCTTAAATAATTGAACTAACCACCATAAAATCACTATTATCTAGGGAAACGGAGACATCAAAGGTACCTAACCTCTTTGACCATCATAATATGTAAGTGGAGGATGCAACTATTCAAGAAAACAATATTATCATATTTTTTTAATTTCACTCAAAATTTGTAGGTTAACCCCTACGAAAATATTGAATTTTTCGTTAAATGCTCTATATACTGAAACTTATACTCTTTAGGTTTGTTTAAAAATATTTAACCACATTCTAAATTTGTATTAATGTATTCTTAACTATCTTTCAAGTTACATGTACATTATTTAAATTTTTAACAATTAATTTAGTTTAAATTCATATACTACTTAAATAAGTGGACTAACCACCATAAAATTACTATTATCTATGGAAACGGAGACATCAAAGGTACCTAATCTCTTTGACCATCATAATATGTAAGTGGAGGATGTAACTATGCAAGAAAACAATATTGTCATATTTTTTTAATTCCACTCAAAATTTGTAGGTTAACCTCATTTAAAATATTGAATTTTTCTGCTAAATGCTCTATATACTGAAAATTATACCTTTTGTTGTTTAAAATATTTAACCACATTCTAAATTTGTATTAATGTATTCTTAACTATCTTCAAGTTACATACGTACATTATTTAAATTTTAAAACAATTAATTTTGTTTAAAAATATATACTTTTAAATAAGTGAACTAACCACCATAAAATCACTATTATCTAGAAACGGAGAAATCAAAGGTAATCTAACCTCTTTGACCATCATCATAATATGTATGGAGAACAACTATGCAATAAAACAATATTGTCATATTTTTTAATTTCACTCAAAAATTGTAGGTTAACCCCTACTTAAAATATTGAATTTTCGTTAAATGCTCTATATACTGAAACTTATACCTTTTAGTGTTGTTTAAAAATATTTAACCACATTCTAAATTTGTATTAATGTATTCTTAACTATCTTTCAAGTTACATAAACATTATTTAAAATTTTTAAATAAATTATTTTAGTTTAAATTCATATATTGCTTTTAAATAAATGGACTAACCACCATAAAATCACTATTATCTAAGGAAACGGAGACATCAAAGGTACCTAACCTCTTTGACCATCATAATATATAAGTGGAGGATGCAACTATGCAAGAAAACAATATTATCATTTTTTTTTAATTTCACTCAAAATTTATGTTAACCCCTACGAAAATATTGAATTTTCTTAAATGCTCTATATCTGAAACTTATACTCTTTAGTGTTGTTTAAAAATATTTTAACCACATTCTAAATTTGTATTAATGTATTCTTAACTATGTTTCAAGTTACATGTACATTATTTAAATTTTTAAAATTAATTTAGTTTAAATTCATATACTACTTAAATAAGTGGACTAACCACCTTAAAATTACTATTATCTAGGGAAACGGAGACATCAAAGGTACCTAATCTCTTTGACCATCATAATATGTAAGTGGAGAATGCAACTATGCAAGAAAACAATATTATCATATTTTTTAATTCCACTCAAAATTTGTAGGTTAACCCCTCTAAAATATTGAATTTTATTAAATGCTCTATATACTGAAAATTATACTCTTTAGTGTTGTTTAAAAATATTTAACCACATTCTAAATTTGTATTAATGTATTCTTAACTATCTTTCAAGTTACATGTACATTATTTAAATTTTAAACAATTAATTTTGTTTAAAATCATATACTGCTTAAATAAGTGAACTAACCACCATAAAATCACTATTATCTAGGGAAACGGAGAAATCAAAGGTAACTAACCTCTTTGACCATCATAATATGTAAGTGGAGAATGCAACTATGCAATAAAACAATATGTCATATTTTTTAATTTCACTCAAAATTTGTAGGTTAACCCCTACGAAAATATTGAATTTTCAAGTTAAATGCTCTATATACTGAAACTTATACTTTTAGGTTGTTTAAAATATTTAACCACATTCTAAATTTGTATCAATGTATTCTTAACTATCTGCTCAAGTTACATAAACATTATTTAAATTTTAACAATTAATTTAGTTTAAATTCTTATATCGCTTAAATAAATGGACTAACCACCATAAAATCACTATTATCTAGTGGAAACGGAGACATCAAAGGTACCTAACCTCTTTGACCATTCATATGTAAGTGGAGGATGCAACAATGCAAGAAAACAATATTATCATATTTTTTAATTTCACTCAAAATTTGTAGGTTAACCCTCAAAAATATTGAATTTTCATAAATGCTATATAACAAACTTATACTCTTTAGTGTTGTTTAAAAATATTTAACCACATTCTAAATTTGTATTAATGTATTTTTAACTATCTTTCAAGTTACATAAATATTATTTAAATTTTAACAATTAATTTAGTTTAAATTCATATCTCGCTTAAATAAATGGACTAACCACCATAAAATCACTATTATCTCAGGAAACGGAGACATCAAAGGTACCTAACCTCTTTGACCATCATAATATGTAAGTGGAGGATGCAACTATGCAAGAAAACAATATTATCATTTTTTTAATTTCACTCAAAATTTGTAGGTTAACCCTCACGAAAATATTGAATTTTCGTTAAATGCTCTATATATGAAGCTTATACTTTAGTGTTGTTTAAAAATATTTAACCACATTCTAAATTTGTATTAATGTATTCTTAACTATCTTTCAAGTTACATGTACATTATTTTAATTTTTAACAATTAATTTAGTTTAAATTCATATATGCTTAAATAAGTGGACTAACCACCATAAAATTACTATTATCTAGGAAACGGAGACATCAAAGGTACCTAATCTCTTTGACCATCATAATATGTAAGTGGAGGATGTAACTATGCAGAAAACAATATTGTCATATTTTTTTAATTTCACTCAAAATTTGTAGGTTAACCCTACTGAAAATATTGAATTTAGTTAAATGCTCTATAATCGAAGCTTATACTCTTTAGTGTTGTTTAAAATATTTAACCACATTCTAAATTTGTATTAATGTATTCTTAACTATCTTTCAAGTTACATAACATTATTTAAATTTTAACAATTAATTTTGTTTGAAATCATATCTTGCTTAAATAAGTGGACTAACCACCATAAAATCACTATTATCTAGGAAACAGAGAAATCAAAGGTACCTAACCTCTTTGACCATCATAATATGTAAGTGGAGGATGCAACTATGCAATAAAACAATATTGTCATATTTTTTAATTTCACTCAAAATTTATAGGTTAACCCCAAAAATATTGAATTTTTAGTTAAATGTTCTATATACTCAAGTTTATACTCTTTGTTGTTTAAAATATTTAACCACATTAAATTTTTATTAATGTATTATTAACTATCTTTCAAGTAACATGTACATTATTTAAATTTTTATTATTTAATTTAGTTTAAATTCATATCTTGCATTAAATAAGTGGACTAACCACCATAAAATCACTATTATCTAGGAAGCGGAGACATCAAAGGTACCTAACCTCTTTGACCATCATAATATGTAAGTGGAGAATGTAACTATGCAAAACAATAATGTCATATTTTTTAATTTCACTCAAAATTTGTAGGTTAACCCCCTGAAAATATTGAATTTTTAGTTAAATGCTCTATATATACTGAAAATTATACTCTTTAGTGTTGTTTAAAATATTTAACCACATTCTAAATTTGTATTAATGTATTCTTAACTATCTTTAAAGTTACATGTACATTATTTAAATTTTTAACAATTAATTTTGTTTAAAATCATATCGCTTAAATAAGTGGACTAACCACCATAAAATCACTATTATCTAGGAAACGGAGAAATCAAAGGTAACTAACCTCTTTGACCATCATAATATGTAAGTGGAGGATGCAACTATGCAATAAAAAATGTTCATATTTTTTAATTTCACTCAAAATTTGTAGGTTAACCCTACGAAAATATTGAATTTTAGTTAAATGCTCTATTGAAGCTTATCTTTAGTGTTGTTTAAAATATTTAACCACATTCTAAATTTGTATTAATGTATTCTTAACTATCTTTCAAGTTACATGTACGTTATTTAAATTTTAACAATTAATTTTGTTTAAAATCATATCTTGCTTAAATAAGTGGACTAACCACCATAAAATCACTATTATCTAGTGGAAGCGGAGAAATCAAAGGTACTAACCTCTTTGACCATCATAATATGTAAGTGGAGGATGCAACTATGCAAGAAAACAATATTATCATATTATTTTAATTTCACCCAAAATTTGTAGGTTAACCCCTACGAAAATATTGAATTTTTCGTTAAATGCTCTATATACTGAAACTTATACTCTTTAGTGTTGTTTAAAAATATTTAACCACATTCTAAATTTGTATTAATGTATTCTTAACTATCTTTCAAGTTACATAAACTTTATTTAAATTTTAACAATTAATTTAGTTTAAATTCATATACTGCTTAAATAAATGGACTAACCACCATAAAATCACTATTATCTAGGGAAACGGAGACATCAAAGGTACCTAACCTCTTTGACCATCATAATATGTAAGTGGAGGATGCAACTATGCAAGAAAACAATATTATCATATTTTTTTAAGTTCACCCAAAATTTGTAGGTTAACCCCTACGAAAATATTGAATTTTTCGTTAAATGCTCTATATACTGAAGATTATACTCTTTAGTGTTGTTTAAAAATATTTAACCACATTCTAAATTTGTATTAATGTATTCTTAACTATCTTTCAAGTTACATGTACATTATTTAAATTTTAAACAATTAATTTTGTTTAAAATCATATACTGCTTAAATAAGTGGACTAACCACCATAAAATCACTATTATCTAAGGAAACGGAGAAATCAAAGGTAACTAACCTCTTTGACCATCATAATATGTAAGTGGAGGATGCAACTATGCAATAAAAAAATGTTCATATTTTTTTAATTTCACTCAAAATTTGTAGGTTAACCCCTACGAAAATATTGAATTTTTCGTTAAATGCTCTATATACTGAAACTTATACTCTTTAGTGTTGTTTAAAAATATTTAACCACATTCTAAATTTGTATTAATGTATTCTTAACTATCTTTCAAGTTACATGTACATTATTTAAATTTTTAACAATTAATTTAGTTTAAATTCATATACTGCTTAAATAAGTGGACTAACCACCATAAAATCACTATTATCTTGGGAAACGGAGACATCAAAGGTACCTAATCTCTTTGACCATCATAATATGTAAGTGGAGGATGTAACTATGCAACAAAACAATATTGTCATATTTTTTTAATTTCACTCAAAATTTGTAGGTTAACCCCTACGAAAATATTGAATTTTTTGTTAAATGCTCTATTGAAGCTTATACTCTTTAGTGTTGTTTAAAAATATTTAACCACATTCTAAATTTGTATTAATGTATTCTTAACTATCTTTCAAGTTACATGTACGTTATTTAAATTTTTAACAATTAATTTTGTTTAAATTCATATACTGCTTAAATAAGTGGATTAACCACCATAAAAGCACTAATATCTAGGGAAACGGAGACATCAAAGGTACCTAACCTCTTTGACCATCATAATATGTAAGTGGAGGATGCAACTATGTAAGAAAAAAATATTATCATATTTTTTTAATTTCACTCAAAATTTGTAGGTTAACCCTACGAAAATATTGAATTTTTCGTTAAATGCTCTATATACTGAAACTTATACTCTTTAGTGTTGTTTAAAAATATTTAACCACATTCTAAATTAGTATTAATATATTCTTAACTATCTTTCAAGTTACATGTACATTATTTAAATTTTTAACAATTAATGTAGTTTAAATTCATATACTGCGTAAATAAGTGGACTAACCACCATAAAATCACTATTATCTTGGGAAACGGAGACATCAAAGGTACCTAATCTCTTTGACCATCATAATATATAAGTGGAGGATGCAACTATGCAAGAAAACAATATTATCATTTTTTTTTAATTTCACTCAAAATTTGTAGGTTAACCCCTACGAAAACATTGAATTTTTCGTTAAATGCTCTATATACAGAAACTTATACTCTTTAGTGTTGTTTAAAAATATTTAAACACATTCTAAATTTGTATTAATGTATTCTTAACTATCTTTCAAGTTACATGTACATTATTTAAATTTTTAACAATTAATTTAGTTTAAATTCATATACTACTTAAATAAGTGGACTAACCACCTTAAAATTACTATTATCTAGGGAAACGGAGACATCAAAGGTACCTAATCTCTTTGACCATCATAATATGTAAGTGGAGAATGTAACTATGCAAGAAAACAATATTGTCATATTTTTTTAATTCCACTCAAAATTTGTAGGTTAACCCCTACGAAAATATTGAATTTTTCGTTAAATGCTCTATATACTGAAAATTATACTCTTTAGTGTTGTTTAAAAATATTTAACCACATTCTAAATTTGTATTAATGTATTCTTAACTATCTTTCAAGTTACATGTACATTATTTAAATTTTAAACAATTAATTTTGTTTAAAATCATATACTGCTTAAATAAGTGAACTAACCACCATAAAATCACTATTATCTAGGGAAACGGAGAAATCAAAGGTAACTAACCTCTTTGACCATCATAATATGTAAGTGGAGAATGCAACTATGCAATAAAACAATATTGTCATATTTTTTTAATTTCACTCAAAATTTGTAGGTTAACCCCTACGAAAATATTGAATTTTTCGTTAAATGCTCTTTATACTGAAACTTATACTCTTTAGTGTTGTTTAAAAATATTTAACCACATTCTAAATTTGTATTAATGTATTCTTAACTATCTTTCAAGTTACATAAACATTATTTAAATTTTTAACAATTAATTTAGTTTAAATTCATATACTGCTTAAATAAATGGACTAACCACCATAAAATCACTATTATCTAGGGAAACGGAGACATCAAAGGTACCTAACCTCTTTGACCATCATAATATGTAAGTGGAGGATGCAACTATGCAAGAAAACAATATTATCATATTTTTTAATTTCACTCAAAATTTGTAGGTTAACCCCTACGAAAATATTGAATTTTTCGTTAAATGCTCTATATACTGAAACTTATACTCTTTAGTGTTGTTTTAAAATATTTAACCACATTCTAAATTTGTATTAATGTATTCTTAACTATCTTTCAAGTTACATAAATATTATTTAAATTTTTAACAATTAATTTAGTTTAAATTCATATACTGCTTAAATAAATGGACTAACCACCATAAAATCACTATTATCTAGGAAACGGAGACATCAAAGGTACCTAACCTCTTTGACCATCATAATATGTAAGTGGAGGATGCAACTATGCAAGAAAACAATATTATCATATTTTTTTAATTTCACTCAAAATTTGTAGGTTAACCCCTACGAAAATATTGAATTTTTCGTTAAATGCTCTATATTGAAGCTTATACTCTTTAGTGTTGTTTAAAAATATTTAACCACATTCTAAATTTGTATTAATGTATTCTTAACTATCTTTCAAGTTACATGTACATTATTTAAATTTTTAACAATTAATTTAGTTTAAATTCATATACTGCTTAAATAAGTGGACTAACCACCATAAAATTACTATTATCTAGGGAAACGGAGACATCAAAGGTACCTAATCTCTTTGACCATCATAATATGTAAGTGGAGGATGTAACTATGCAAGAAAACAATATTGTCATATTTTTTTAATTTCACTCAAAATTTGTAGGTTAACCCCTACGAAAATATTGAATTTTTCGTTAAATGCTCTATATACTGAAGCTTATACTCTTTAGTGTTGTTTAAAAATATTTAACCACATTCTAAATTTGTATTAATGTATTCTTAACTATCTTTCAAGTTACATGTACGTTATTTAAATTTTTAACAATTAATTTTGTTTGAAATCATATACTGCTTAAATAAGTGGACTAACCACCATAAAATCACTATTATCTAGGGAAACAGAGAAATCAAAGGTACCTAACCTCTTTGACCATCATAATATGTAAGTGGAGGATGCAACTATGCAATAAAACAATATTGTCATAGTTTTTTAATTTCACTCAAAATTTATAGGTTAACCCCTACAAAAATATTGAATTTTTCGTTAAATGTTCTATATACTCAAGTTTATACTCTTTAGCGTTGTTTAAAAATATTTAACCACATTAGAAATTTTTATTAATGTATTATTAACTATCTTTCAAGTAACATGTACATTATTTAAATTTTTATTATTTAATTTAGTTTAAATTCATATACTGCTTAAATAAGTGGACTAACCACCATAAAATCACTATTATCTAGGGAAACGGAGACATCAGAGGTACCTAACCTCTTTGACCATCATAATATGTAAGTAGAGAATGTAACTATGCAAGAAAACAATATTGTCATATTTTTTTTAATTTCACTCAAAATTTGTAGGTTAACCCCTACGAAAATATTGAATTTTTCGTTAAATACTCTATATACTGAAAATTATACTCTTTAGTGTTGTTTAAAAATATTTAACCACATTCTAAATTTGTATTAATGTATTCTTAACTATCTTTCAAGTTACATGTACATTATTTAAATTTTTAACAATTAATTTTGTTTAAAATCATATACTGCTTAAATAAGTGGACTAACCACCATAAAATCACTATTATTTAGGAAAACGGAGAAATCAAAGGTAACTAACCCCTTTGACCATCATAATATGTACATGGAGGATGCAACTATGCAATAAAACAATATTGTCATATTTTTTTAATTTCACTCAAAATTTGTAGGTTAACCCCTACGAAAATATTGAATTTTTCGTTAAATGTTCTATATACTGAAGCTTATACAGTTTAGTGTTGTTTAAAAATATTTAACCACATTCTAAATTTGTATTAATGTATTCTTAACTATCTTTCAAGTTACATGTACGTTATTTAAATTTTTTAACAATTAATTTTGTTTAAAATCATATATTGCTTAAATAAGTTGACTAACCACCATAAAATCACTATTATCTAGGGAAACGGAGAAATCAAAAGTACCTAACCTCTTTGACCATCATAATGTGTAAGTGGAGGATGCAACTATGCAATAAAACAATATTGTCATAGTTTTTTAATTTCACTCAAAATTTGTAGGTTAACACCTACAAAAATATTGAATTTTTCGTTAAATGTTCTATATACTGAAGTTTATACTCTTTAGCGTTGTTTAAAAATATTTAACCACATTATAAATTTTTATTAATGTATTATTAACTATCTTTCAAGTAACATGTACATTATTTAAATTTTTATCATTTAGTTTAGTTTAAATTCATATACTGCTTAAATAAGTGGACTAACCACCGTAAAATCACTATTATCTAGGGAAAGGGAGACATCAGAGGTACCTAACCTCTTTGACCATCATAATATGTAAGTGGAGGATGCAACTATGCAAGAAACCAATATTATCATATTTTTCTAATTTCACTCAAAATTTGTAGGTTAACCCCTACGAAAATATTGAATTTTTCGTTAAATGTTCTATATACTGAAACTTATACTCTTTAGTGTTGTTTAAAAATATTTAACCTCATTCTAAATTTGTATTAATGTATTCTTAACTATCTTTCAAGTTATATGTACATTATTTAAATTTTTAACAATTAATTTAGTTTAAATATCAATGACACTATTTCGTTTTCAAAATGATATAGCAGTAGATAACAAAAACACACACATTTGTCATTATTGTGTACCATGACATATTACATATATACATATACGTTTAATAAGATGCTATTTGAAAGCTTTAGTACCATCCCCACGTAATAATTATTACTAGAAAAAGATTGGGTTAACTAGAAATTTTTTTAACTAGATTTAATTTGTAAATTATAATAACTGTATATCAATTTTTTCATATCATCATTTGTCTATTTGAACGGCTTCTTTTCATTTATTGAATACGACTCACGGCCGCCTAGAGAACCTGAAACAAAACAAAAATTAAGAACCATTATTTTTATCATAAAAATATAAAAAATTATCTAAATATATAAAATAGTAATCTACCAGTAAAATATAAATATTGAGAATGTCATTAAAACTGTGTTTGCACCTCAAGTAAAAAAGCATAAAACTTAAAAATACATTTGTCAAAAAAGTGTGAAACACGTTGGTCAATAAAATTTTATATATTTTAGTTTATACATATTTTACTTGATTGGACTTTTTATTTGGTCCAAACCACAAATTTTGTCTCTTATTAAAAATTAGCTTACATGCTATATATATATATATATATAAATTTGAGTTTCTGTTCTTATATATAGCCTACATAATTTTGAGAGTCAAAGAACACCTGTGACGAACGTTAACCCGGAATTTTTGGCAACTCCTTAACCGTCAATTTCCTGCATATAATTGAGTAAGTCTCGTTATAAAAAATAGATTGTGGTATCAATTCTTAATAGTTACAGCTCAAAACTGTTCACTACTAAGGAATTCTATAATTTTTTGTAAAGTTGTACGCAAGTTAGAAAACGCGGTCAAGGCGACCGATTTAACGGTGGTGGAACACTCATTTTTTAACAAATGAAAATGAAATCTAATTATTATGATTTATTTATTTTATGAATATCCATATGTGTTCATAAATTTTCAAATTATTATTAGTTGTGAGACATATGCTCGAACCCAAAATAGCTCAACATTTACTAGACCGTATGTCTTATTTGGTAGTTCTTACGAAAATAAATTTATAATATAGATTTATCCTTTTTCGGAATAATACTCAAAATTTAATTTTTTATTATTCAAATATTAGCTTTCTGATTTTTTGTATTAAATCGCTAGATCCAAACTAACTGTCGACTCATGCGTAGCATAATTTTGAATATGGATTATACATATGAATCATGCATACAAACGTATACACCCATGCATCTAAACAAATAAATATATATTCCCAAGGCTAAGTGGAAGAATAGCAAATATAATAAATAGAACTTTTTTCATCATTTTAGGAAAATAGGAAGATCTCAGGGGAATGTCGACTTAATTTTATCATTTATTCTTCTAGAACAAGTGTATGCCCGTAATTAACATATTAAATCATTATATGTGTCTATTCACTTCTAATCTATCTTTGTAATCTTTTTATAAAAATTAGTTTCATATGTGCCACGTTCGTAATAAAGACAGTTAATTACATAGATAATTTTAATGTTATTGACCAAAAGATAACTTTAATGAATTATATTTATTATGATCAATTAACTATTACTCTTTAGTTGTATTTTAATTAATATTATTATTTCAGTTTTTTTTTCAAAAAAAAAAGATATTTCAACAATATAAATATATTATTTGAAATATTATTTGATAAA
Organism: Brassica nigra; assembly: GCA_016432835.1. Taxonomy (NCBI): domain Eukaryota; kingdom Viridiplantae; phylum Streptophyta; class Magnoliopsida; order Brassicales; family Brassicaceae; genus Brassica; species Brassica nigra. The sequence goes on from CM028244.1 coordinate 3,292,579, forward strand.
CAATTGTATATGAAATATATCACTTTATTAAAAAGAATTTTATTTTATTGTCAAATAATTGGAGTTTGAATAAGTAATCTTAAGTAAATAAATCATTAAAATTTTGTAATAAATAACTATAAACTTATTTGTAATCAGAGATTAAAGACTAAAAATGAAAATAGTTTTTATATGAATTTATTTTGATAACATAATTAAAAAGAAATTTTTTAAAGGAAAAATGTAATAGGATTATCTGATAATTTTTTTCTATAAAACATTTAATTTAACATTATATTTAAAATAATACAAAAAAATCAAACAATATATAACTAGAAATTAAAATCATAGTTCTCATTTGATAATAAGATTTCATATTCTATTCATTTATTCAACTCTAACCGAATAACATTTCAGTTTACCTCTCTTAATTTTAACCCATAGAAACATATATCAAATGTAAAACGGAGAAAAAAATAAAAAATAATTATATTTTGTCTAACTATAATGTTATAACCCAAAATTTGAATTTTGCTTTAGTGAATCTTTTTCAATCAAATATATTTAAAAATAATTAGAATTATTATGACTAAGATTATATGTCAGATTAAGATATCAATATTAAATTATTTAAGATATTCTTCTAAATAATTTTATACATAATAAATTTTATAAAATCTTAAGTTTTTTCTAACAAATTAAAATGAAATCCAATCATTATGATTTATTTATTTTATTAAATATCCATATGTGCTCATCAAATTTTCAAAATTTTATTGGTTATGTTTGCTAATGCAATACCTAATCTATTAAATTTGTTTGCTTCTTATCTTTCTCTAACAAAATATATAGTACATAAAATGATACATAATTTTATAAAATTTATACAAAGATAAGAATATGAAACTAACTAAATGAAATTAGAAATTAAATTTTAATCTAACTATAACCAAAATAAATAGAGTTAAATTAAAAAAATAAAAGTAATCCAATACACCTAAAATAATTATTTGAACCTATCTTAATTATTGTACATGAAATCATATGTCACGATAAGATACATTACGATATTTAACATAATTTCTATGTACACTTTATATAATTACAAAACTATTTTTTTAAATAACAAATGAAAATAAAAGTATTAATAAATTATTATGATCTAATTATTGAATGAGAAATCATCTAGTTTAAAATATGTTGGCATTCAAAATCATTAATTGTGCGTTAATTAATCTGTCATTCTCCCACCAATAGATATTAAACTTTGTGTAAATATAGTAAAACCTTCTATTAGTGTAACGAGTTTTCTAAAATATTTTGCATGCGTATATGATAATAGATAGTCCTTTGTTAGTGTTAAATACTTGTAGAGCCAGGAGATGATGCTGAGGGCCGTCAAACCGGAGCCGCCCGAGGCAGCTAAACCCATAGCTAGTAAACCAGTGGTAATACCCGCTGGTACGAGAACCGGACTAAATACGACGAATAGCGGCATAGTGGCGATAAATGCCACGGCTGTCCCAGAGAGGGATAAACCGGCGAGAACCAAGAGGAATATTGCAGCATGTGTAGCTAAAATCGCGGTTAAGAAACCCTTAAGTGTCGGCTTTGAATGTTTCTCGTGTTTTTTCTTCAACAACCCCATTCTGACTATTTTGAATGGCTAGATGAGAGGAAAACCTGCTTCTTTGGTCCCGATGGCTGTTGGCATTTATGAAGAAGCTGGGATTCATATGTAAAGAAAGTGGTGTGGTCTACGTGCACGGTACATGCTCATCCCACACGAAACGATGCAGGTGATAAACGTCGAGCTCTACGTTACGTCAATGCCTTTTCTTTTCGTTTGTTATTTTTGTTAGGTTGTCACAATTTTTTTGCCTCTTTTTCGTTCTTTTTGGTAATTAGTACTGTTCTAAAATACGTTTTATATCCTAGTCGGACGGTCTAAATATAGTTGGCTTGGTTTGTTTGTTTTGGAATTTGGTTAAGTTTGACCTTTTTATAGAAAAACTATAGTTGGTGGCCGTGCTGGACGTGGTCATCCTAGCTAGTATTTCCCTAAGGAACCATTATACATCTCCCGCGTTTCTACTTCTTTAGTTTATTCCTATGGTGGAAGCTTAAGTGTTTCCTCTGTTTATCTTTAAATTTACTTTCTCAAACTATATGACCCACAAAGTCATATCCTTGTAGTTTTATTTTGCATTTTAACTGAAAGCCCCTTTTCAAAAAAAAAAAAAAAACTATAGTTGGTTTAGAGTTTTAATATGATAAACAATGAACGTTATGACTAGTTTGCTACTGATGCTAATTGTTGATATTATTATTTTTTACATATGCTTCAATTATCATACGAACAACAGTGATTTTAAAAGAGGAGATGGGATTTCTATCATTCTACAACCATTACAAATTCAACTGTCGATATAAAATGAAAGTAAATGTCTTTCAAGGTAGAAAATATCAACCCCCCACCCCCCAGTTCGGTATGATTTATTACCCGAAAAAATAGTTTTTACAGTATAAGATAATTATTTTTACCTTGGAAGTTTTCTTCTCTTGACTCATAAATTTTTTTGCTTAACATTCTTCATGTCATTGATGATAAAAATTGATCATGGGCTCACGGGTTAAAGAAAGTAAAATTAAAAGGTAGAAAGATTACCATAAAATTTATCATTCACTTTTATTCTGCATTCATACAAGATAATCCATCCATAATCTATGTCCTATAAAATATATATAATAATCCGAGAAAATCCGTTGTTTTGTATTTCAATTAAACTAGTCTCAACCCGCTTTGTGATATAGATCATAATATAGTCCATATCCGTGTTGTACATAATTCGATACGCGTCGCACAAGTGGCGGAGGCCGCTAAACCCGTAACCAACAAAGTAGCGGTAATACCCGCTGATACTAGAACTGAACTGAATATAAGAATAAATAGCGGCAAAGGTGGCGCTCAATGCCATGGCTGTGCGAGCAACAGGAAGATTATATATTGAGGCGTACGGAACGTCGTCTTTGGGTGTCGCCTCGTGGTGTCTGCTTCTTGCAAAACAACAACTTCAATGGCCATACGAGAACGAGCAAGCTTGTTTGATCAGCCAAGATGTTAATTATATGGCCCACAGCCAAATTTACTTGTAACTTCTAATGGTTCCTTGAGGCTTTTAGATTGTGTCATTTGATAGCTTGGTAAAAAAATAAGAACTCGAATGATAAAGTGGATACGTTTTGTAAAAAAAGTTGATATGTTGCCAAAAGTCGGATAACTACATTTGCGCTAAAAGTTCAAAATATTGGTCTAAAGGTAAAAATCAGTGACATTATTTTGTTTTCAAAAATGATATACTAGTAGATATCAAGGTTGGGCACGAATACTCGTTACTTGCCTTATACCCGTTATTTGATCCGTACTCGACTTGTTTTTTCAAGTACTCGTTGTTGTCAAGTCAAGTATCAAGGCGTTCAGTTTTACTACTTGCAAGTACAAGGCAAGTAACAAGTATCACAAAAAAATTATCGACTCGACTTGTATTACTCGTTACTTATTTTATTTTATGACTGAAAATGACAATTAAACCATAAAAATCAAAGTTTTAAACTGATATTTCTTTGTTGTAAGAAGTAAACAGTACTTTCATATCGAAATATATGTATTCTATTCTTTTTTATATTAGATGCAAATATTTTATTTGAAATAATTCTCACGTTTTTACCAAGTCGAATAAACAAAACGAAATTTCATAACCTTCTTAGAATATTATTTATCAAGTAATTTTTAGGAATTTGGAAATATATCAAAATAATTAATAAGTATTTGTAAATAGTAAGTAATCGAACAAGGCAAGTAACATATTTTTGGACAAGTACTCAAAATATCAAATAATCGTTTCCGACAAGGCAAGTACAAGCCCAAAAATTCATTACTTGTTCAAGGCAAGACAAGCATCATGTATACATAAAAATGCAAGTACTCGCCTTGCACCCACCCATAGATATCATATACAATACTTGTATAGTTTTAGAGAGTAGAGTATATAGTATAGTTGTAGAGAGTAGATTATAAGTGTAGATAACGAAAACGATACATTTGTCATTATTGTGTACTACGACATACATTAATATGCTATTTGAAAACTTTAGTTCCATCCCCACGTAATAACTATTACTAAGAAAAGTTTGGTTAAGTAGAATTTTATCTATTTTGACGACAAAGACATTCGGGTTAACTAGATTTGATTTCAGAAATTATAATAACTGTATATCAATTTTTTTCATATCATCATTTGTCTGTCTCCACGGCTTCTTTTCATTTATTCAGTGCGACTCATTCCCGTCCGGAGAATCTGAAACAAAATAAAAATTAAGAACTATTAATTTTTATCATAAAAATATAAAGTTTATTTCTGTATAAATTATTAACTAATAAACATAAATTATTGAGAATATCATTAAAACTGTGTTTGCACCTTAAGTAAAAAAAGGCATAACATCTAAAAATACATTTGTCAAAACAGTGTCAAACACATTGGTCAATAAATTTTGTTATATATATATATATTACTTGATTGGATTTTTTATTTGGTCCAAACCACAAATTTTGTCTCTTATTAAAAATTAGCTTACATGCTATATAAATATATATATATGAATTTCGGGTTTTAGGCCAGGATTATCCCACGATCCTAAAGAGGTTTTTGGAGAAAAAGTAGTGCGCGGACCCCATTTTTTAGCAAAAACCGGTTATAAAAGTCGATCCTTACAAAAATCGCTAAAGAAGGATCGACTTTTGTCTTTTCTTTGTTTATGGGCCCATTGACATGGTCCATGATTGATTTTTAAAATTTCTTTTTCTTTTTAATCAGAGAAAACAAAAAAAAATTAAGAAACCAAAAAACAGGTTTAGCGATAATCCTGCTCTTATATAACCCACAAAATTTGGGAGTCAAAGAACACCTGTGACGAACGTTGAACCCGGAATTTTTGGCAGCTCCTTAACCGTTAATTTCCTACATATAATTTTAGTAATCCCCGTTATCAAAAAATTTTGGCAGCTCCTTACAATACCTTACATCAAATTATACATAATTTTATAAAATTTATCTACAAAGATAAGAATATGAAACTAACTAAATGCAGTTATAAATTAAATTAAATTTTAACTTAATTAGAATCAAAATAAACATAGTCAAATTAAAAATAAAAATAAATGTAATTCAATACACCTAAAATAAATACTTGAATTTATCTGAATTATTATACATGAAATCATATGTCACGATAAGATACATAGCGATATTTAACATAATTTCTCTTTACATTTTATATAATTACAAAACGATTTAAAATATATAAACAAATGAAAATAAAAGTATTAACTAATTATTATGATCTAATTATTCTGAATGAGAAAATCATCTAGTTTAAACATAGGTTGCATTCAAAATCATAAATTGTGCGTTAATTAATCTGGTATTCTCCCACCTATATTAAATTTCGTATAAATATAGTAAGACCTTCCATTAGTGTAACGAGTTTTCTAAAATATTTTGCACGCGTATATATGATAATAGATAGTCTTTTGTTAGTGTTAAATACTTGTTGAGCCACGAGATGATGCTGAGGGCCGTCAAACCGGAGCCGCCCGAGGCGGCTAAACCCATAGCTAGCAAACCAGTGGTAATACCCGCTGGTACGAGAACCGGACTGAATACGACAAATAGCGGCATAGTGGCGATAAATGCCACGGCTGTGCCAGTGAGGGATAAACCGGCGAGCAACAAGAGGAATATTGCAGCTATGGTAGCTAAAATGGCCGTTAAGATACCCTTAAACGTCGGCTTTGAATGTTTATGTTTTTTCTTCAACAACCCCATTCTCACTATTTTGAGTGGCTAGAAGAGAGGGAACCTGCTTCTTTGGTCCCGATGGTTGTGGGAATTTATGAAGAAGCTGGGATTGATATGTAAAGAAAGTGGTGTGGCCTACGTGCACGGTACATGCTCATCTCACACGAAACCATGCAGGTGATGAACGTTGAGCTCTACGTTACGTCAATGCCTTTTCTTTCGGCATTTTGTTCTTTTTGTTGGGTTGTCACACTTTTTTTGCTTCTTTTTTTTCGCTTTATTGTAATTAGCGTTCTAAAATACGTTTTGTGCTAGTGGGACGGTCAACTACCATATAGTTCTGTTTGGTCTATATTTAGATAAGCTTCACAGATTGATTTTAGCTTAGTTAGATCATACGTGTACAGGACTGTAAGTTACAGTCTGTAACAGACACATTTGATCATTAATGAGAAAATCTGAGTTTACATCAAAAACTAAAAATTGATTACATATTCATAAGATCCAAAATCAAAGAGCTTATTATACTAAGAAGATCTACTTAAGATCCAAAATCTCATAGCAAGAATTGGTAGATCAAGGCTTTTAGGTGAAATGCTACCGAATCTAATTAGGTATTACCTCAAATGAGTAAGTGTCGCGGATCACGAGACGGTAAATCATTACCAAGCAGAAGCAGCTAGGACCTGTCTGCTTGTAAGCCTCTGTTGAACTCCATGTTTTGAGTATAATATGCAGAGAGATTCTGCGACGGATTCTTGGAGAATGAGAATCAATGGCGATGATCTTCGATTAACGCTTAAGCTCTTCGATTCACAGACTGCGAGGAGCCATGGATACTAACATCGAGAAATTTTTTTTCAAAAATTGAAATGAGAAGCGAGGAGGTTTCCCGGGTCGGGTTCATATTGGGTGGGGTAAATTTCGTGTATCGCTTTCTGGATAAACGGGCTTTTCTTGGCCCATATTTGGTGGAATGACAGTAACACCCTTAAAAAACACCATGTCGTTCGTATTAAATGTAACAGCACATTACGCCGTTTATATCATGTAAGAGTAAGATCTCTGTGAAAGTTCGGTAATTTCTGTTTAGACAGTTACCTCGTTCTTTCCCGGGAACACAACAGAAAGCACACCAAAAAAAAAAGGACATGAAACACCATATTTCATATTTGAATAGTCAAAAGTCAACGAAACTCAAACAAGCAAAACTTCACAATAGCTTCCTCCACAATCTTCTTGGAAATATTTAAAAAAACAGACAACATCTCTTTGTAAACCAACATTAGAATCTCTCTCCTCTTCACTCTTGTAAACCTTAAAACCAATTCCTCCTAAAGATGTCGTCATGTTCAAGAACAAAAGCTCCAAGATCGGTGAGAATCCGTAGAAACAACTACGGTCTCTCGTCTTCACCGGCCGAGATCGTCGCAGATCTCGACGATGTCTTGCTCCACATCCTCTCCTTTCTCCCCATCAAAACACTCATCAGATGCAAACGCGTATCCAAACACTGGCGTTCTCTCATCACAGACCCAAACTTCTCCAACCGCATCATCAGTTCCAAGCATCCACTCCCCATCTCTGGCTTTTACTTACAAGGCAAAAGAGAAAAGGAATACAGATTCGTCTCTCTCGACGACGAAGTCAACGAACGGCTTTCGTTATCATCACCACTCGGGTTCGCAGATCATCCAACTCCACTCATCGTAGTGCAATCAACCAACGGTCTTCTCCTCGGTCTATGCACTTGTCCTACTAACCAATTCGACAGAAACTACTACGTCTACAACCCCACGACCAAACACAAGACTCTTCTCCCACCCGTCACCATGAGCGACCACGTGTCGCTCTCTCTAGCCTTCGATCCTTCTCAATCTCCTCACTATAAAGTCTTCTGCCTCAGAAAAACAACCAACTCCTCTTTTTACTTTGCTTCTGATCTTTACTATCTAGAGGTTTACTCCTCCAACGAAGGACCTTGGAGAAGAGTCGTTTCGGTTCCTTCTTTCCCTCTTCCTCCAACCGTTAACAAGCTCGGTAACACCGTCTTCTGGAACGGTGCAGTTCTCTGGTTTGGTCCAAACACAAGAGACTGCCTCTCTTTTGACATCAATCTAGAGAAAATAAAGACTCTTCCGCTCCCTTTTCCTGACCACCAGGAGCCAACTGATGTCGGGACCTTGAGGTTCATGGACCAATCCAGGGGAAACCTATACTTCATTGAGGTTAACGATCAGAGTTCTTCAGACTTACCGGTCTACGAAATGGACAGAAACGGCTCAACCTGGTCACTGAAGTACCACGTTGACCTAGAGCCTGTTGCGGCAGCTTTTCCCGAGATGGTCATGCCTGACTATAACACCGACAGGTGGATCTACGCGTTCTCGGTCATCGGTTTTGTAAAGGGAGAGACGGATGCGGAGTCATACATCGTGCTCCACATTCCAGAAAAGGCTGTAAAGTACAACTTCATCGACAAGACTTTCGAGAAACTTTGCAGTTTCGAGCCGTCCCAAGATGACGGTGTTGATAACTTTTATGGATCCCGAAGATCTTTTCAGTTCATCGAGTCTCTTGCTAACGTCTAGAAACTAGATGTCACGGAGTTTCCTCAAGACCTGCTTCATGTTTGGTCTAAGAGAAGGAAGGCCACAAAGAAACATGGTTGTGTCAATGACCATGCTTGAATCATGGGTTATTTATAGAGACCACAGAGGATGTACTCGGAGTCAAGAGCCCATTCCATGTAGTTTATTTTATCTAAGCAAGAAAACAACTGGATAACCTCCATTTTCAGACAAGCTTCAAACATTCGTTACATATGAATAAGATCCAAGAAAATATCTTATATAATATAACTCAGGTTCTACTTTCTAAACATTAAGCAGAATCAAATACTAGCTTATTATATTAACAAGATATACTTCAGATCCAAAATCTCATAGCAAGAATTGCCAGATCAAGGGTTAAAGGTGAAATTATAACCCTTATAAGAACACCATGCCGTTCGTATTAAATATACCAGCACTTTATGCCGTTTATCTTGTAAGAGTAATAAATATTTCTCTGCGAAAGTTGGGTAATTTCTTTTCAGACAGTTGACTCGTTTTTTAACCGGGAAATCAACAGAACATGACAACTATCTTTGAATAGTCAAAAGTCAATGACACTCAAAGAGTACATAACAAGCAAAACTGTACAAATGCTTCCTCCAGAATCTTCTCGAAAACAGGACGACACATCACATCCTTAACTCTCTTTTATAAACCAACATGACAATCTCTCTCCTCTTCACTCCTATAAACGCCTAACACCAATTTCTCTTAAACGGTGTCTTCTTCTTGTTCAAGCACGAGAACAAAGACTCCAAGATCGGCAAGAATCCGTAGAAGCAGTTAAAAAAAGTTTGTCTACGCTCGAACCCATGACGTCTTTGGTACAAAATATCTTTAACATTTCACTAAACCGTATGTCTTTTTTTCATAGCCTCTTATCAAATAAATTTATAATATAGATTTATTCATTTGTTGAAAAATACTCAAAATTAACTTCTCTTTTTTTTTAACAGAGATTATCTGCTGATTTTCTTTTAACTCGCTAAATCCAGACTTACTATCCGACTTATGCATAGCATAATACTGAATTGGATTATACGTACCCATGCATCTAAACAAATAGATATAGATTCTCATTGCTAAATACAAGAGTAGAAAATATCATAAAATGAATTTGCTTTTCATCATTTTTAGGAAAATAGGAAGATCCAAAGAGAATTTCAACATAATTTAATAATTTATTCTTCTAAGGACAAGTTTATGCCGGTAATTAATGTATTAAATCAATATATGTCTCTACGTCATCTTTAACTTATTTCTAGAAGACTATATTATTATATGAAAAGTCAGTTTTATATGTTTCATGTTCACAATGATTCTCATGACAATTAATTACATATATAACTTTACTGTTGCTGACAAAAGATAACTTTAATGAATTATATTTATTATGTTCAATTGCAACTATTACTCTTTAGTTTTATTTTAATTAATATTAATATTCCAGTTTGTTTTTGACAAAATATAAGATATCTCAAAAATATAAATATCTTATTTTAAATAGTATCTGAAAAATCAATTGTATAAGAAATATATCACTTTATTAAAAATAATTTTATTTTATTGTAAAATAATTGGAGTTTTAGTAATTAGTCTTTGACAAATAAATCATTAAAATTTTGCAATCAATAACTATAATCTTATTTTTAATCAAAGATTAAAAACTAAAATTGTAAATAATTGTAATATGAATGTAGTTTGATAAAATAATTAATTATTTTTACGTTATAATTAAGTTACTACAAAATTAAAAGATCAAACAATATATAACTAGAAATAAAAATCATAGTTGTTATTTTATCATAAGATTACAAATTTTATTCATTTTCAACTCCAACCGGATCAATATTTCAGTTTATCTCTCCTAATTTTACCCATAACAACATATATCAAATGAAAAACGAAGAAAAAAACTAAATAAATTCAAAATAATTATATTTTTGTCTGACTATAACTGTATAACCCAAAAAAAACTGAATTTCACTTTAGTGAAATTGTTGCAATTCAATATATTAAAAAAATAACCAAACCAATTAATAAATTTATGACTAAAATTATATGTCAGATAAAAAAAAACTGAATTTCATATATTTCTAAATAATTTTATGCATAATAATTTATAAAACATCTTAAGATTTTTTAACAAATGAAAATGAAATCCAATTATTAGGATTTATTTATTATATGAATATCCATATATGTTCGTAAATTTTCAAAATATTATTGGTTATGTTTGCTTATGCAATTCATAATCTATTAAATTTGTTTGCTTCTTATTTTTCTCCAACACAATATACGGTGCATCAAATTATACATAATTGTATAAGTTTTATCTACAAAGATAAGTATATGAAACTAACTGAAAGCAATTAGAAATTAAATTAAATTTTAGCCTAGTTAGAACCAAAATAAATAGATTGAAATTTTAAAAATAAATGCAATCCAATACACCTAAAATAAATATTTGAACATATCTAAATTATTTTATATGAAATCATATGTCACGATAAGATACAAAGAAATATTTAACATAATTTTAATTACATTTTATAGAATTACAAAATGATTTAAAAATATATAAACATATGGAAATAAAAGTGTTAATAATTATTATTATCTAATTATTCTGAATGAGAAAATCATCGATCTAGTTTAAAAATAGGTTTAATTTAAATAATTTTGCGTTAATTTTTTTTTTATGATAACAAAACCTAAACTAAGTAACTGGACCTACGGTTCTTCAGATTAGGAGGAGGAGCCGGAAAGCCTAACCACCGGAGGAATTTAGGAAACAATTGTGTGTTAATTGATCTGGTTTTCTCCCACCTATATTAAATTTTGTATAAATATAGTAAGACCTTCCATTAGTGTAACGAGTTTTCTAAAATATTTTGCACGCTTATATGATAAAAGAATAGATAGTCTTTTGTTAGTGTTAAATACTTGTAGAGCCATGAGATGATGCTGAGGGCCGTCAAACCGGAGCCGCCCGAGGCGGCTAAACCCATAGCTAGCAAACCAGTGGTAATACCCGCTGGTACGAGAACCGGACTGAATACGACAAATAGCGGCATAGTGGCAATAAATGCCAGGGCTGTGCCAGCGAGGGATAAACCGGCGAGCAACAAGAGGAACATTGCGGCTATGGTAGCTAAAATGGCCGTTAAGATACCCTTAAACGTCGGCTTTGAATGTTTCTCGTGTTTATTCTTCAACAACCCCATTCTCACTATTTTGAATAGCTAGAAGAGAGGGAGGGAACCTGCTTCTTTGATCCCGATGGTTGTGGGAGTTTATGAAGAAGCTGGGATTCATATGTAAAGAAAGTGGTGTGGCCTACGTGCACGGTATATGCTAATTATCCCACACGAAACAATGCAAGGGATGAACGTTAAGCTCGACGTTACGTCAACGCCTTTTCTTTTCGTTTGTTCTTTTTGTTGGGTCGTCAACACTTTTTTTGCTTCTTTTTTCGCTTTATTGTAATTAGCGTTCTAAAATAAGTTGTGTGCTAGTAGGAACTGTACTTATTTTATAGAAATTTAATCTTAAATATAACCCACAAATCAAACTTTTAGTAGACATTATCTTTGAACTCTAAGGTTCCTAAACCTTTTCTTTGTATCTTTCTAGTATTTAAATTGAAAAATTTCGTCAAAAAGAAAAAACAAAAAAACTTTTAGTAGACGTACTTTATTTTGCACAGCAGAAAGCGTCTTTGTCTTTGAGAAAGACGCAGCTTCCATCAATGTTCCGATCCATTTGAGGTGAGTTATGGAGAACTCCGGGAGAATATTGCATACACAGAGCGCACCTGAGGGAGTCCACATGTAGAGGTGAGAGCTTCCGGTGCATAGGAAAAGACGAGTGCAGGATGGATCCCATGCACACAGCTGCTCTGATAGGTTCCTTCTGGACCAGGATGGCGGCAACCTCGAGGCGTTTCATGTCCCATATTCATAGGGCAGTGGACATACTATCGTTTCTTGTGCATATGTACTGGCTGTCTTTCAAGCCATAAGGCCTGTTTACATTTTTGAGACGAGTTTCGAAAAGGACAGGTTTGAAACCGTAGTTACCATAACTGCTTGGCATGAAGTTATCAACAAGCGGTAGCTCAGACATGTCGAGCTGCAATGGTTCATCGATTTCCTAGACAAAATAATGAGTTCGTACTGTCGTACACAATCAGCATATTGTCCAGCTGCTAGATACTTTTTTATTTTTTATTTTTATTTTTATTTTCTTTAGCTGCTAGATACTTTTTTTTTATCAAAGAATGTAAAAGAGATTTACCTTGAATAGGTGTACGAACTCAGCGAATGTTTTCCAAGTAAGGTGATTCAAGACGCTCAGCATCTGGTCATAGCAACCAATGGCAAGAAACTGACCACACGGAGACCAGGAAACAGTCTTCACACCAAGTCCACATTAAAAAACACCATGCCGTTTCGTATAAAATGTAACAGCACACTATGCCGTTTATCGTGTAAGAGTAAGATCCTCTATGTGAAAGTTCGGTAATTTCTGTTTAGACAGTTACCTCGACTCTTTCCCGGGAAAAATAACAGAAAGCGCACGCGCGCAAAAAAAAAAAAAAAACAGGACATGAACACAATGTTTGAATAGTCAAAAGTCAACGAAACCCAAAGATTACTTGATAAGCAAAACTTTACAATAGCTTCCTCCATAATCTTCTTGGAAAAAAAAAAAACAGAACACATCTCTTTATAACCCAACATCGAGTCTCTCTCCTCTTCACTCCAATAAACCCTAAAATCAATTCCTCCTAAAAGATGTCTTCTTGTTCAAGAACAAAAGCTCCAAGATCGGTGAGAATCCGTAGAAACCACGGTGTCTCCTCTTCACCTTCCAAGATCGTAGCAGATCTCGACGATGTCTTGCTCCACATCCTCTCTTTTCTCCCTATCAAAGCCCTCATCAAATGCAAACGCGTATCAAAACGCTGGCGTTCTCTCATCACAGACCCAAACTTCTGCAACCGCATCATCGGTTCCAAGCATCCCCTCCCCATCTCTGGCCTTTACTTAAAAGGAACAAGAGACGTCGAATACAGATTCATCTCTCTCGATGATGAAGTCAACGAGCGGCTTTCCTTACCATCACCTCTTCGGTTCGTAGATCATCCGACTCCGATCATCGTAGTGCAATCAACCAACGGTCTTCTCCTCTGCAAATGCACTTGTCCTCCTAACCATTTCAACAGAGACTACTACGTTTACAATCCCACGACCAAACAGAAGACTCTTCTCCCTAAGATCACTGACCACGCGTCGCTCTCTCTAGCCTTCGATCCTTCTAGATCTCCTCATTATAAAGTCTTTTGCCTCAGAAAATCAAGCATCTCCTCTGTTTCCTCTGTTTACTCTGTTTCCTCTGATCTTTACCATATAGAGGTTTACTCCTCTAACGAAGGACCTTGGAGAAGAGTTACTTCGGTTCCTTCATTCCCTCTTCCTCAGACCGTTACCGATCTCAGTAACACCGTCTTCTGGAACGGCGCAGTTCACTGGTTTTGGTTTGGTCCAAACTCAAGAGACTGCCTCTCTTTTGACATCAATAAGGAAGAAATCAAGACTCTTCCGCTCCCTTATCTTGACTACAAAGACGACGAGACACCTGATGTCGGCACCTTGAGCTTTACAGAAGAATCCAGGGGAAATCTTTACTTCATCGAGGTAAACGATCTTGGTTCTTCACACTTACCGGTCTACGAGATGGAAACAAACAGCTCAACCTGGTCATTGAAGTACCACGTTGACTTAGAGACTCTAGCAGCAGCTTTTCCGGAGATGATCAGAACTGAACACTACACATACAGGAAGATCTATTCGTTCTCTGTCATCGGTTTTGTGAAGGGAGAGACAGATGCGGAGTCATACATCGTGCTTCACATTCCAAACAAGGCTGTTAAGTATAACTTCGTCAACAAGACTTTCAAGAAGCTTTGCGGCTTCGAGCCATCCCAAGATGATGATGATGGTGGTGATTACTTTTATGGATTCCTAAGATCTTTTCAGTTTATAGAGTCTCTTGCTAACGTCTAGAAACTAGATGTCTCCGAGTTTCCTCAAGACCTGCTTCATGTTTGGTCTAAGAGAAGGTGATGGAGAGCAACAAGACAAAGCAAGCTGGTAAAACTTGAGTACACATTCTTCACTCAGATCACACCCATTACTAGTGAGAATCTCGGGACGGTACAACTTATTACGATCAAGAACAGCATTATTCCTCATGTAATCAGCAAGATAGATCGCTTCTTTACCAGAGAGTAGCTCGAGCATGATCACACCGAGACTATACACATCACTCTCTTTGCTCGCTTCTCTCATCTTTACCAACTCAGGTGCTTTGTATCCCTCGGCTGCAGAGACATCAAGAATCTCTTGCCCTGCCGTTTGGTTCAAGAGCAGATGCAAACCGAAATCAGAGATTCGAGGCTCGAAACTCGAGGTCAGAAGAACGTTCTTGGATTTTAGATTGCCGTGGACGATTGGTTTCTGCATTCCTGTGTGGAGATGATCGAGAGCTTTGCAAATTCCAGTTGTGATGCTTAGAATGTTGCTCCATTTTATAGATTCTTCACCTCCACCTGCCACAAAAATTATGTAATGTTCTTAGAGATTCAAAGACTTTTTCAAGTTTTGTCCTAATGTTCTTACTGAACTAAACTAATGAAGTGGAAAGTGAAAGACAAACTAAACAAAAGTAGTACCGACAAAAGACAAAGATATATTAGTAGTATGAGTTGTTTATACTCTTTTAAAAAAGCTTAAATAAAACAATGAAACGTTTGAATTAAATGATCCAGCTAATGTATATAATTCCAGCTGTGTGTATGAAAAAACACATTCTTTTTCTTTTACATTTCTATGAATATAAGTATATATTTCTACATGCCTGAACCTCAATGTCAAAGTGATATCACCATCATGGAAACTGCAAACTGTACATCAGATTTTTTTTTTTTTTTTGCTAAATAGTACATCAGATCTTTTCATGAGTTTAGAAGTTTCTAACCATTTTTCCCGGGAAAATATAATCTCATGATTCTGTTTGTTAATGAAAAAAAAAACCCAAAAACAAGAATCTTTAAAGTTAAAATCTTTACTTTCTGTCGGGAAAAATAAAAAGTTTGATACTTTATGCAAAGAAATAGACTTTCTTGTATATGTTCAAGAAAATAAAGAAACAGAGTGCTTACTTTTGATGAAGCCGGAGAGATTCCCGGAAGAGAAGAAAGGATGAACCATAAGCTTCTCTCCTCTGTTTCCACCGTAGAACCCCAACAGAGGAACCAAATTCTCGTGTCGAACAAACCCAAGCGTCTCGATGACGTCATCAAACTCCTCAGCATCATCACATCTCACTGTACAGACCGGTCGGAGAAACCTGAGAACTCTGACTTTACCGCTGCGTTGCAACGACGCCCTGTAGAGAGTCCCGTAGCTTGATTTTCCGATGACTTCTCCTGGAGCATCTAAGATATCGCAGATCGTCAGATCTTCTCCTCCGTGAAACGTCACGAGCTCCTCTGTCTTTGAGGAGAAGACGTGTTTGGTGTGGTCGAGTGACTCGACGTCGTATTGATCTTGCTCGGTGGACGAGTCTTTTCTTGTTCTGCAGAAGAAGAAGAAGAGTAAGATGAAGAAGGTTATGATCAGTAATGCTGATAGAGAGACTCCTAGTAACAGTGTTAAGAGATGGTCTTTTCTCATCTCTTGAATGTTTCTTCTTCTTATTCTCTAGGGAGAGATGAATGATTAGACTTTAGAATAGATTGGAGGAAGTGTTTATGAGGAAGGACTATGGAAACTCTGGGGCTGGCAGATGAAAGCAGTGAGAGAGAGTGATTGATGGTGATGGGAGATGAAGTTGATATTTAAGTTTAGAGGACAGATCTAGAATAGTAGTATATATTTTTATTTCCTTTGTAAGTTTGTATCAACGTTGACTTTTTTTTTTTTGGCTTTTGTATATATAGGAAAATACAGAATTCTATATTTTGTTCTCGATTTATTGGACATATTCTCCAACTTCTCCACCAATTATGGCCTAATAATTCCCAATTTGTATTTTTCCTTGCATACGCCATCTTCTACTAGTTCTGGTTGATATTTTATAAACCAGACCTTTTTTCATCTCAATGATTTTCACATGGCTATCTAGTTTTTATTTATTTATAAAGGTAATTGGCCCGAAAATCTCAGTTTTGCTAAAAATGAAGACAGAGAACTTGATTGGTAAAGGTTACTGATTCGGGCATTTTTCTTTAGAATTTAGACCACAGAATATTTTTTCTGTAAATATATGTTTTATTTTATTAGTTATTTCGAAAATTCCAAAGCACTAAGAATTATAAAAAAAGTTGATTTATCAAAGCTAATATATTTCTTTCTTTTTAAATTAGAGTATAAGTTTAATTTTGGTCACTAAAAATATGAGTAGTACACTATTGTGGCTGTGAAAAAAAAAAGTGTAGAAAACACTCACTCCACTTACAAAATATATGAAAATATTTATCATTTACTTTGAAAAATGATGTCTCAAGTAGCACGTTAGTTTCTTCCAAGATATATAGAAGCGACCGCGGTAATTAATTCTCATCATCTCAAGAAAATAAAAAAACGTTGAAAGTGGTGATGATAAATGTTGGGTTTGACTAGGGATGGTAGTTGAATTGCGTGGGGTACATCTTTTACATCTTTGATTGGGGAGCTTTGTCCGGCAAATTTACAGGAACATCTCTTATTTATCGTTTGTTTCAACAAAAAAGTGTTTTTTTTTTGAGAATTACAAAAAAAAAAGAAGAGTTCCTTAATTATGTTTGCTAAAACCCAGTATACCATAGTTTGTGAATAGGTATTATGAATTATGATTGTGTTTAAGAGATAAGAGTAAAAACTAAAACATCACGATTAATCTTTTGTTAAACGGCTCCGAGTCACCTATGCTTAGGTCCCACTTTCCTTCGTCAACATCGCCATGGTTCTACAAGCAGCCCACATCATCATCCGAAACTGTTTACCACCAATGATTGTGGTGGAAATATAATCGTACACTCATGAAACTGCGGTAAGATTTGAAGCTGGCGTATAAAAAATCTGTGTATATAGCTAATATGTCACGTATGATCAAACCAAATTAGAATAATAACTACGTAAATTTTTTTAAAAAACAACGGTACAGTCATATAAGTGTTTATATGTTTTTGTGTCAGCACGCCACTTTATCAAATAACAAAGTTTTGCATGCTTTGTTGTTCTCTCCATTTGATCAAATATCAGTTTTATTAATTTTATCAACTACTTTAATTCAAACGTTACCTACTTCATTAGCCTTCCACTGTAAAGATGTAACATACAAGTTTTCCTTAGCATTACGTTTTGGCTAAGATTTACCCTGTGGGAACAAATAGTACGCTAATTAAAATGCATGGCCAAAATAAAAATATACGGAAAAGGAGATTTATTGAGATTGATAAGTGGGTCGGCAATTTCATTTTTATGGTGCCAATGTGATTTATATACAGATGATTTACACTCATGAGAAAGAATAAAGGTACACTAAAATTTAAGTTTAATATCAAATGGCTGACTTTGTTCGAGTATATCAGTGCAGTAAATCCGTATGATGATGTATGGCCTTCACATTTTTACGATTAGCACACAACATAATAACATCTTAAAGTTTGTAACAATTTTGAAAGTTGTAAAAAAAACTATTACGACTCAAACATATGTTAGACGGCGGTGGGGATGGTGACTGTCAACTGAGACTGTAATCATACTGATTACTGAGCTTAACTACATCACCCACACACATTCAAACAAACATAATAAAGACAATGTAATAAAAAAGAGATTGCATTGTATCCAATTCATAAAAAAGACCAGAGTAACATTACGTTTTGTATTCTTCTGATATTTTTTCCTCCACTCTACCGTCATCTTCTGAGCCATATATCTCATGACCAGCCTTAACACATTCAGCTAAAAATAAACCATCTCTTAACATTGATACTCGGAGTCTCTATATCATCATTACTGATCTTAACCGTCTTCATCGCCTTCATTTTCTTCTTAACATTTTAGAAGAAAATATAGAAGAGAAAATAGAGTTAGGTTACAAATGCTCTAAGGAAATCTAAATTGGGGTATTCAATTAAAAAGTTAAACCGAATTTTAAAAAATCAAAGTTTCCATTAGATTTTTCTGTTATTCAATTAAGTAATTCATCAGTTCTTTTAAATTTTTGTATTATTGGATTATGTATTTGAAATGATTCTTCTAAAATTTTCAGTTCACTAATTTTAAATTATATTAAATATTTTGTATTATTTATTTTTTGGTGGATTTCATGGTAACTATATTTGAAAATGAATTAATGAAAAATTTATCATAATATAAAGAACCAATTCTTAAGATTAAAGTTAAGATTTGAAGAGAGTTCTTTATATCATCTATTTATTGCATATATACGCCATATTTATTGATACCAATAGATTTTGAAATGTAATATCAATTTTAAAATATATTATTGTATTGACAAATGATAAAAGTATATCATAAATTGTAATTCATATATTATTATTAAATTTATATTATTTTTGTTAGTAGATTTTTTTATTCCAATTTTAAAAATGAATTTCTTTATCTCTAAGGTATAGAAATGATTATGGGTTTATTATTTTTATTAGTAAACAATTATGTTCCTTTCTTGTGCATACTATACAAATATTCATAAAATTCATGAAATTTAAAAGAATTGGTTTCTATCAATTTTATTTATATTACTTTAAAATTTAAAATGAAAGTATTAGACAAATGCATTAAAATCTCTATTAAACAATTTAAAATACTTCAAAATATATTAATTGTGTCTTCAATCGAATTTTTTCAAAATCAATTTAATTCTTGAATCCAATACCACATCCTAAAATGCATTTACTTCTCGGTTTAGATTGGTTCTATGAATATTTTTTTTGTATAAATAGTCTTTTTCGCGGATGATACTTGTTCAGTTCTTTCAAAATCATTTCCTGAGGTAAAGTACCACAAATATCTTTGGCTCAAGAATAATAAGATGATTGCCATAACTCCCCAACATCAGAGGGCTTGATTATTGTTCTCACGTGTCAGGTTTTTTTCTTCACTGTGCCTCTGTCTGTCTAAACGATTTTTGAAATCCGAACATTGTATTGCAGATGAAGCTGGACTACTGTTGGAGAACTGTAACGCATTTACTCGAGCATGTCTTGACACAAATTGCATATATTTGCTGGGCCATTGGCATACAAGAAAGATGACAGCAATTGCTAGGCTTCAAAAGGTACTCAAGGAAGCATAGTCATTCTCTATTCATTTTCTCGTAATGGCGTTGAAGGGAAGCTTGAGAAGGGTGCCATTGATTCTCTTGAGAAAGCTAGAGGATATGTATCCTTTTGACCTATGCCACAGACTTGAAGAACAAAAGTTTTGGGGGTAAGTTCTATAGTTTCTGATATATTTGATTTTGATATCTTTGTTTTAACCTATCAGTTTTTGTCTAGTGGTCGTAGAGGGAAATCAGAAGTTTTCAAAGTGGAAGACCTCTTGGTTCATCATTTTACAAAATACTGATTCTGACCACTTTGAACACAAACTTTCTTACTGCCTCCATTTATCTACTATTAATGGTAATGTTTATGGATGTTTAACCTTTTTTCTTATAGCATGCTTTCGTCGATAGATTTTTTTCTTATACCATGCTTTCGTTGAGTATGGAGCGTAACGATTTGAACTCAATATAGAAATTAAACCAATTTTGACAGTGTGGAGCAATGTTCTAAAATCAGTTTAGACGGCACCTAGGCTTAAACGAAATGATTTTTTCAAACCGATTTATTAAAAAAATGGGTCTAGACATCCGTCTAAACAATGATTTCTATAAGACGACTAACCACCATCTAAAGATTTTTAGAACATTGGTGGGGAGTGTAGGGATTTAAATATTCACTCTGCAAACACAATAACCCGGTAGTGAATGTATAAAAATATTTTTGTCTTACATCCTTAGTTTAAACATCTCGTGCATTAACTTTTCAGTTATCACTGAAACTGAACCTTTCTTAGGGCCAGGAGTCATATGGGCCAAATTTGATGTGCTGGCCTTACTGGCTCCTTTATATAGTGGTCTTCTAAGGTTGGCTCTCATTTGCATCTTAACTTGTCTCTTTTATATAGCATTAAGAAGAATGGAGATTGTGTCTCTTTTGGAAGATCAATTTGACCAATGGACAGGAGGAGAAGAGACACAGTCGTTCTAGGTTTGGTATATTTCTCATCCAACGGAACCGACATATGCCTTGATTGGAAAAGCAATGGATGATCAAGGCGTGCGTAATGTTCTTCATTTTCTAAAGAACGACTCTGTACCAAAATTTGTTCCAACGGGCATGTTGTTGTCCAAAACTATCTGAAGAGAACTGGGCGTGAAGAATTGGCAAAACAGGTAACTAAATGTGCAGTTTTTTTTAATCTGATAGTTGTACCTTTTTAGCTGAAGATGAACAATACCCCATTAGCTTATGAGAAAATTGATGGTGTGTTTGCTCAGTTTCGCAAAGAGATGAGATAACTCTGCAATGCTCAATGTTATGTCAAATACTTGTGGATTTGTCATTGTTTTATGCTCCTAGCTAGAAACAAAACCTGATTAAAATCATTGTTGCAGGTGAGGACGTTGTAACGGCTTTAGAGAAAGAGATCCAAGAGCTTGTCCCTGGAATCTGGCACGTTGACATCGAAGCACACAATCCCCATAGACCAATCTTTATGATCTGAAACTTTCTTCCAAAGGTATGAGTTATCGATACATTCTCTTGGCCTCAAGAAATGGGAACCACAAGTCTGGCACTCTTGGAGAAATTGAAAAGAGAGTAATCTCAGGTTTCTGATTGGGAAATATGTGCTGATGAATTGTTCTCTGTCGTGTTTTCGATGTTAGAAACTCTCATGTCTGACTTTTAAATTCTAAGACCATCATCATCAATGAACCCCGGTTAGAGTTCACAAAATCAATTTTTTATTATTATTATTATTTTTTCGTTTAATTTTCTTAAAGAAAAAAAAAACTGTCCAATAGCGGGCCGCCACGTGGCGTGGGACCCGCTAAACAGTTATGAAACGGGTTCGTCGGAATGAAGCGGGACGAGCCGAATTCACTACTTTAGCATATTTTAATATATTTTTTCCCTCGTTACGCGTGTGAACCTCAGTCACGAATCTTCAATGCTCATGCCCTAACCACAACAAAAAGCCTGTTGTAGTCACGCTGAGTTGTAGTTCAGATCTTTTTTTTTTTTTGTGAAAACTGGTAGTTCAGATCTTCATTGTATTTTTTCATGGCCATGCAAAACTAATGTTTTTGTAAAGTTGAAGTGAAAATGAAATGAGGTTGTTGGATATATTCTCTGAGCTAACTGTGTGTTTGCTAAGGAGAAAGTCCGCCGACCAGATTACTATAAATAATCCTACTATTTTGCGAGAGCTATGGGGATGATTGGTAAGGATTGTAGCTTTTATGTTTTTGGCTGTAGAATTTAGTCTGTAAAATTATTTGCTTTAACTTTTTTTTTTTTGCTATAGCTTTCTAAAGCACTATTTTTTTGCTTTGGAAATAAAGTTCTCTACAGCCATATTTTGATTTTGTAGAGATATTTTTGCTGTGAGTTTTTCAAGGAAATGAAAGCATGATTGGTAAATTAAAGTGGCTGCAGAAAGAAATAGAATTTTAGAGAGCACTTAGAACACTTACCAATCACCCTCTATATCATTTTATCAATGACTCATACTTCTCAAGTTGTTTGACTTATGACATTAGAAATTTACAATGGAAATTTTCTCCCGACAAAAAAAAAAGAATTAATCTATAAACAGATGGTACAAATTGATTTCTCAATGTATTGTGTATAGTTTTAACTCCTACTCACATTACTTTTCCCAGCGTTATATATGTAAAACGCAAAGAATTAATCTATAAACAGATGGTCCACGACAGTGAATTACATCGACTACACTATTTAAAAAATATATATATGTTAGTAGTTCGAGAAAAAGAAACAGTGTAATCAAATAGTAGTACATTCCAATTATTGGAACGCTTTTGTAATGAAGAGGGGGAATATAAGGATAATAAATTATGACCACAGAAAAAGCAACGGGATATCCTTTTTAGGGTAAAAGTAGGTTAACAAAAAACGAGTTTTATAAAGCCGAACCATGCCGAGAGGAATTAACTACACAAATCAGAGATGGTCGATGTAGACTGCAGACGTCCAAGACTTGCAAACTTGCTGTGAAATAATTGTTGAACTTCTTGATTAGTACTTGGTTGCTGGTTTAGATATAGCACCATGATGTCTGGTGCTCTATCTAATTCAGGTATAACCCATAAACGTCACTTGGTGCTCCGATTCAAAGTAGTTGCGTTGTTTTCCAGATATATGTAACGTTTGGACTCTGTATTGTTCTTCTCAACCCATATTATTAGTTCTGCATGTTCGCCTGATTTTCGGTTGATTAACATTTTTGGGAAGTTCATTTTACTATTTGTCCTTAGAAGTATTAGAAAATAATATTTATTTAAAAAGGAGAATAAAATTTAAATTTAAAAATAGAAGAGTCGGAGATCCACACGAACCTTTCATATGATTAGTGTCAATGGGCATATGCCATAGTTGTGTCTCTCCTGTGACTCCAGGTTGCATAATTTTTTTTTATAACTATGGAAATGCCACAAAAATTTTAGACCCAAAGACTAATCCATTGAATATTTGCATCCGGATACGTAGGGATAATTAAATCCATTTAAAACAGAATTAGATGGGTAATGCTATTCAAATCCATGGTGGAAATTCTAACTGAAATCTTTTTATCATTAGACCAACACAACTTGGTTACGTTGCATCATTTCTTCACTTTGTTTTTTAG
The DNA here is from genome assembly GCA_016432835.1 of Brassica nigra. Classification (NCBI taxonomy): domain Eukaryota; kingdom Viridiplantae; phylum Streptophyta; class Magnoliopsida; order Brassicales; family Brassicaceae; genus Brassica; species Brassica nigra. The sequence continues at coordinate 3,316,030 of CM028244.1, forward strand.
TTTAAAATTTATTCTCTCTGTCCTTTTAGGATTCACTAGTGCTCTACGACTATTGCCTATGTGTCTCAGCTGTCTTTGTCTAGGTCTCCAACATATCAATCTACCAGCTCCTTTGTTATTTTTTTTAAAAAAATTATGATCTTAGGACTGCTCATACACACTATTACAAATCACATACAATAACCTATTTTCTTATTCACACGGTATTATGAATTGGTTTTTACTAATTCATTATTTCATCTGAAATGATTATGGATTAGATAAATTATAATTATGAATTTTGTTTTAGATAGATCACTGAAAATCCAATTGGACATTTTATAATATATGATGTTAAGTCAATATTCATTGAGTCATTGTATATGCATTACTATCTCAGATTCATACTTCCATCAGTTTAACAGCCATGCAAGGTGATACTAATCTTATATATTATCTGCATGATGATAATATCTGTAGATTTCGTATTTTAATCAACATATAATAATCAAATCTCAAATAAGGCGCACCTTCGATCGTCTCTACATTGCATTCATGTTTTATCTGTATTAATCATGCCACGTTATTTTCAACTTGCATTTTAGCCCAAAAAAATATTTTCAACTTGCACTTATACTGTTCACGAAAGCAACAACCTAAGCAACAAACCTGCCAAAAAATAACAAATAATATATTTATACGCTTTTTATTTACTTCGGTGAATTTCTCATTTCTTATCTATAAGAACATTTTTAGTAGTGGTTTCTGGATAGAATATCTAAGAAAAAAATCAAAAAGTATAAAACGTATGAAAGAAAAGAGAAAGTCTTTAAAGGAAAACTGATTAAAATAATAATACTTTTTGTTCTGAGATATCTGATAATGCAGTGTTAGGTGATTTCGAATTTTATCATCAGCAATGAATCGGTTTTGAAAAGAGTGCCACTAATAAAAGAAAGAGCGTTTTGGACTAATATTTCTTCCGTTTCATTTTAATTGTCGTTCTAAATTTATGCACACATATTAATAAAACATATTCCCTCCGTTCCTAAATATAAGATGTTTTGGACAAAACACATATTAAGATAAAATTAATTTTTATCTAGAAAATAGAGTTAAAACAATAAATTAATGATATTCAACCAATTATAAAATAGATGATTAAATATGATTGATCACACAGTTTTTAATAAAGTAAAATTTACCTAGAAAACTGAAAACATCTTACATATTGGAACATCAAAGTTTTTTAAAACATCCTACATTTAAGAACGGAGGGAGTATGATTTTATATATTTCCAAGATAAAAATACAATTACCTATACACCTAACCATATTTCAACCAATAGAAAATTAATCTGGAGAATCTTATTAAAAAAATTTGCATTGAAATTCGAAAACGACACTTATTTTGAAACGAAATTTTTTCCCTAGAACAACAAATAATCTGAAACGGAGGGAGTAATTTATACTTAGATTACCTGCATTTGAAAGAAAAAATTAATATAAAATACCTTTTTGAGACCAATATAAAACAACTCATGTGACTAGAATGTTAAAAAATAAGTAATTTTGATAATTATTATATATGTATTTCACTTATTTATGCGCTACATTCCATACTCTTAAAATCTAGAAGTCTTTCAAGCAGGGCTTGCGTCTAGTCGGTCTTTTATGGGAAAGTTGAGATTGTATTAAGCAAAATCATTATATGTAAATTTATCTATAATTATTTTCTCTGGCATGAAATATGCATTATGAATAATGATCCAATACCATAGAAATGATGTTTCTGTAGGGTTACTATTTGTAGTTAGCTCTGCAAGTTCTGAAGAGGCATGACTAACAGATTTGTAGAAACAAAAAAAAAACTAAGAGAAGGCCAAGTGAGATGTGTTTAAAAAAAAGTGTTTCAAAGAAAAGAAGGCCAAGTGAGATATGTGAGATGTGAAGAAACTAACATTAATAATTAAGCAACAATGGCTTTATTTGAATTATGAGTACAGTATTTAGTGTTGTTACATCTAAAGTGGCAAACAAATAGGACTGATGCTGAAAACAACACGTGATGATTAATTATATGATAAATATTTTCTTAATAGTTAATGGCCTGAAGCTCAAATAATTTTGTAGAGAAGATTAATACCGACGAGTAGCTCTTCTTTTTAATAAAGTATAAAGTAAGATTCCATATCGTTTGGCCAAATATATGTCAATTTTGTTAAGATAAATTACAGTCGAATATACATATTTAGTATAAGTTACTAGACAAAAACATAGAATGATAGAAGGTTTGAGGCATGCATTATGGATATAACGAGACTTCTTACCTTTTCACCGTGCTACTCAGTGATTCGGACATGCCTGGAAACATTTAGGTGAGAACCACCGCGAGAAATCACCGGAGATTCATCTAAAGACGCATCACTGCACCTTATCCTCTTTTTTTTTGTGACACTATCTTTTTCAGATATGATGTCCCAAAACAAAGCCACTTATATAGTTCGTCGTGATATCGTTGGAATCTGATCAAGTCTATCTATTAAACAATTTAAAAGGATTTTTGCTTCTTCTTTTTTTTTTAATGATTTTTACACTAAATGAAAAGGAGACATTGTTAAACTTAAAAAGGACAATAAACTCTATGGAAACCATTTGCGATCTCGGCAAAATGCAGGACGCAATTAAAATGGTGGATGTCAGAAAGATGAAAAGTGTAAACAACGAAATTGTTTTAAAGAGGAGAAAGAGAAAGGGAGAAATAAATTTATGATTTTACCACAAAATATACTTTTTATATTTTGAATTATAATTTGCAATGATATGATAGCCATATTTGTCTTTCCTTTTTGGTCGGCACTGTATTATTATTAATATATTATTATCTAGTAGCAGAACGTAATTCGTCTCTCTCAAACCATTTGAACAGTTTCAGTACTCCAAAAAAGATACAGTCACTAAACTTTTAAAGAGTTAATATTGTAATTGTTATTATTATTTAAATTTATTATTCTACGTGTTTTTTTTAAAGTATATTGACACGAGTAAAGTTAATGCATTATTAGGCTTATATATAAATATATGCTCATAGACACATATGATTTATTCATTACAGAGAAGTAGCTCGCTATGTCTTAGATCTTTCATATATCTTTAACTTTTCCAATCATCCTTTTCAATGTTCCTGATCATGAAAACACATAATCAGTTAACCATCTATCATAGTTTCTCAGTAAGTTTCATATTCAAATGCATCAGAGTTCTCCTGAAGAGATCTATTGGTCTATTGCCTTAAATTAGACGACATTTCTGTTTTTTCCTTTCTTCTCTCTTAGTATAGTTTCCACATCGTTTTAAATTCATATCGTGAGAAAAAAAGAGAAAAAAATGTCAAGAAAGCCATGTTGTGTGGGAGAAGGGCTGAAGAAAGGAGCATGGACCATCGAAGAAGACAAGAAGCTCATTTCTTACATTCAAGAACATGGTGAAGGAGGGTGGCGTGACATTCCCCAAAAAGCTGGTATATATCGACACATGCATGCATAATATATAGTTTTGTATAGATGAATTATATATGGTCTAACGCATGATGTTTGTATGGCTATGGTGTTTAGGACTGAAACGATGTGGAAAAAGTTGTAGATTGCGATGGGCTAACTACTTGAAACCCGATATCAAGAGAGGAGAATTTAGCTACGAGGAGGAGCAGATCATTATCATGCTTCACGCTTCCCGTGGCAACAAGTAATATATTTTATTTTAACATTATTTCTGCAATTTTAAACTAACAACATTTGTTATAATTTTTAAAGTAAATGTCATTCTCAAATTTCATCATATTTTGACAGAAAAATCTAAGTTAACCTCAATTCAAATTTGAATACTTTTTAATTAGAACAAAATACCAATCACCAACTGAACATAATATATATTCTTAATTTGTGTCAAGAATATCAAAATAATTATTGTTATGAAACATGGGATAATTATTCTAAGTTTTAACACATGATCAAACTAGTTTTGTTACATTAATTACTCTTTTCGTTGTGCGTACAAGGTGGTCGGTCATAGCGAGACATTTGCCCAAAAGGACAGACAACGAGATCAAGAACTACTGGAACACACATCTCAAAAAACGCTTGATCGATCAGGGTATCGATCCCTTGACCCACCAGCCACTTGCCTCTAACCATGAACCGGCGACGCCCAAGACTTCTGATTTCCAAGATGACTCAAACCCGAGTAACTTAGATGAGCAATCACACTCGGGTTCCATCTCTCCAAAGTCTCTTCATCTCTCTTCAGGCTCATGCAACAGTGACGAGACACCGAGAAACTATAGTTCCTTGAGATCCAAGAAATCGAGTTCTACATCAGACCTGTTAAACAAAGTTGCAACTAGGGCAGCTTCGATGGGTAAAATCTTATCAGCGTCCATGGAAGGAACCTTGATCCCCTCTACAACACTGTCCCGGCCATGTCTCAATGATGACTTTTCCGAGACTAGTCAATTTCACATGGACGAACTCGATCCATTCTCTAACTCATCTGAATATATTGATCATATGAAGGAAGATATATGCATGAGCTTTGATCTAAACAATTCGGAATACGATTTCTCGCAGTTGCTGGAGCAATTTAGTAACAATGCAGCCGAGGAAGCTGATGACATTATAGGATATGATCAAGATCTCCTTTTCTCTGATGTCTCGTCAACAAGCGTTGATGAAGACGGTATGATGCGAGACATAACCGGTTGGTCAAATTATCTGCTTGACGATTCCGACTTTTCTTATGATACGAACCAAGATTAGTCGACAAGAACTTCATATGATCCGATGGTTGCTTACCGGTTTAAATTCATGGTTTAGCAAGCCCAAGCATAAGGTTTCACCATATATAGCCTGTATGTTTACTATATAAACCAATAAGGGATTCTCTTAGTTAGAGAACCATGTAATCTCGTGGATCAGTTTGTATTTGATTTGCGGTAGACGCGAGTTTTTTAAATAAAGCTTGTATTTCGTATCGTACGTATTCTTCATATTTAAATATAAAAATGGTTTGTTATATTTCTTTCTTAATACTGAATGTCAATTTTACACTTTGAAAAATGTCATTTTATATTTTTAAGATGCTACTCTTATATAAGTATTAGAAGTTCTGTAAAAAGGTGAGAGGTAAAAATCATCTTCAAAAGTTAAAAAAAAAAACATATACATGTAGATTAATTAAATAGTAAACTAGCGTGGAATAAAGGATTAATCATAAACGAGTTTTGCAGAGTGCTAGCTTTAATGTTACAGCAAAATATCTTAAGAAAAAGATCCTGTTAAATTTCCACTGAATCTTTTCTGTAATAAGGCGATAACATTTAGTGAACATAAGCTAAATTTTATTCACTTGAATAATCTACCGACCATATACAACTCCTCGGTAGATAACAAGCTATACTGACAAAGCTTTTTTTTTCTTTGGTAAAATATTCATAAATTCTATTGAAATTGGTTTCAATTTACATATAAAGTATTGTGATCTTTCGTAATCAATCGTGGGCGCAAACCGCATCATCCTTTTTCTTTTCAACACAATTTTGAATAGCAAAATTACCAATAAATGAATAAAAACAAACAAGAAAAAAATGATGTTCCCAATTTGTGTAAATATGTGGTCCATAAATTCTTCATTTTACTCAAAAGCTAGAGAGCAATAAGTGAGTACACATATGTCTAGTGCAAACAAAGCCACTTTTAATAAAACATTCATTCATGCCATCATTGTTCGTAACTTCATATAGTATGTGATTGAAGAGCGTTGGTTTTCATGTGGCTGCTCGTCAACGACTTTAATTCCTCAATTTCCTTTTTTCTTTCGAAATTTGGTTTGCTACTAAAAAATCTCTAGCGGCCTCTAATTCCTGAAATTCGTTTTAGATATTGTAATTAACACACAATCAATCCACACAAAATCTTATGCTATCTAAACCTAGAAATCCAAAAACTATTTTTGCGCATATATTCAATATACGATACTAAGTGGATGGTGGTCTATGGGTCTTGAGAGTAAATACTAATGATCACTAGTCTAACTCTACTTAGGAAATAATTTAATTACGTTCTAAACGGTTGACTCCACACACTAAAAAGATTTGAGTCAAACAAGTCCACAGCTCCCAGTATCTAGCACACGCATAAGCAATACCGATCATGAGATTTATAAAATTTAAAACAATTAGTAAACATAAATATTTCTTAATTAATCGTTATTTTAGATATTTACAAGAAGACTTATTAAAGTTTAAAGCGTCAGAATAGTGTAGCTTAGATAACATCTGAATTAGAGAGAAAATGTTAAAATATTTTTAAAATTAGCTAGATAACATCTGAATTAGAGGCCAATGATAAAAGTGAATCGTGGAAGAGACTAGAGGGAGGGACAAGGCTGTCACATACGTGTGATCGAAGACAGATGCATGATCCCATAAACGTGTACTCTACAAAGATTCTTGCTACCTAACCTCCTCCCTGGGACTTTGAAACATGTTATTTGTCGTGCCCTTTTATTTTTATTTCGTATCTGTGATAAATACTAGAGCAATGAAATGAAATGATGGGATAACGGAACGGAGCAACGGTTGGTAAAAGATAAATATATTTGTTCTTATATGACTAATGACCTTTGACAAATGCAATTGCATAAAACATAATCAGCTCTTTATATTCTTACCAAATCTTAATTAGGAACACATGTGGTAATGCATATGCTAGTCTTCATGTATTTTTAGGATAAAAGTCTATATATTGCATATGATAGTCTTACATGTGTTTTTTAGTCTTCATGTGTTGCTTAGTTTATTCATCACAGTCATCTATATATTGCATAATCGTATATATATATTGAATTCAATTGATTAATCAATAATTATAATAGTATTAGATCATGATGTAACAGACGAAAAACTGCAAAATTTATTTTCGAGTTATTAGATAAAATTTGTTTTTTTTTTAATATTCGATGAATAGTTAAGAAACTTAAATTCTCTAATTAGATCAGTCAGCTCAGAGCTTTGGTAAAAAAATAAATCTTGCAATATCTGAAATAATTGCTATCCTACCTACACCATACCAGACCAAATCCGGTTCGACAATACCATGATTGCTAATTGGTATCGAAAAACATGGTACCGAGAAGAACTGCGAACCAGTTTAATTACCAAAGTAACCCTACGGCTAATCAAACGGGAAGTAACCGAGGGTCTGACTGGTGTAACCAGCGATTCTGGATCTTGAGTCGGGAGTTCTGGATCTGGTGATTGCGGTTTTAAGTGTTTTTAGAGATTTATATGACTAATACAACGGTTATAAATTGGTGCGTTTACGAGACTTTTATGACTGGTAAACTATCAAATGCAATAGCTATTAAATAATAAATTAACAATTTTTTTCATTTTAAATAATTATAAAAGTATTAAAAATCACAATATTATAATAAAGATAAAAATTATATTTATAAAATCATAATACTAATTTTAAAAAATTATAGAAAATATTTTTGTTTTACAGTTTTATAATATACAATAAAATATAATATGTATAAATTTTACAATTTCTATTATTTCAATTTAAAATTTAAAATTTTTGTTAGATATTTTAATTTTAATTTTAATTTTTTTATTTTAAATTTACCCTCTCACATCCATTCGCAATCGCAAAAGCTAGCTGGAATCAACTTTTAATTTTAAAAAATTTGCCACGGTTTGAAATGATTTGTAGCGTTTTCTTTGATTGTTTCAAAGCTAATAACCACCAACCAGCTGCGTTTGGTGGTAGAAACCAGTCAAGTATGTCTGTTAGCCTACGTCACACGTGGCGTCTCCTTGGATCTTCAAAGCTCCTCTGTTTCAAAAAAAAAAAAAAGTCGAGATTTTTATTGGTTTTTTCGTCTACTGTCTGAGAGTCAACAGAGAGGAAGAAGAAGATCGGAGATTTGACTTTCTCTCACAACCCACCAAATATGTAGTGAGAGGTTAGCTATTCGTTTGGATATGTCGAGCTTAGCTGCTTCTTTAGTCAAATGGGGTTGGTCTGAGACCAGAAAGGTCGCTTCTTTACCAAGCCACCCACTTCGTTTTCTTCCTCAAGGCAACATTTTTAGATGATATTAAAGGCTTGCTAGAAACTTAGAGAGAGAAAGTTGCCCCCTTTGTACTGAGTGATGTATCAGTAGTGTAGTTTCTCATTGTGTGTGTGTTGAAATGTTTGAACCAACATGTATAAGAGATGTTTGTTTTGTTAGAAGGAAAACCTCATGGTGTTGTTCAAGGCCTCAGATAGGGTTGATGATAAAAGTGATATCATTGTGTCTCCATCAATCCTATCAGCCAATTTCTCCAAATTTGGCGAGCATGTTTGGTTTCTCTCCTTGAAAAACTTACTTACATTGCTTCTCTCTAGTAGGCTCTGCTTGAAAGCGGTTGATTTAGCAGGTTGTGATTTGGATCCATGTTGATGTGATGGACGGTCGTTTTGTTCCCAACATTACAATTGGATGTTCATCTTGTAAGCTTATGCTTTGTTTTTTTTTAAAAGTTTTCCTGTAAATCTTTAAGAGGGCTCTTATTTCAATTGGATGTTCATCTTGTAAGCTTATGCTTTGTTTTTAAAAAGTTTTCCTGTAAATCTTTAGGAGGGCCCTTATTTCAGATGATAGTGGAACCTGAACAGAGGGTGCCAGAGACTCAAGTCTCGAGTTATCATCCCTTTTCATATAAAAAATGATAAAAAGACATTTTGAAATCCTGAGCTTCCTTGTTGGTAACTCTTGTAAAGTAATAGGGAATCGGGGAAGCTGTTGTAAATCTATAGCAGCAGCAGAAGTGGCTCAGGAACGAGACAAACATCTCAAACAGGTCTTGATATTCGGAGAACCAAAACACCGCTCTCAAGACTGAAACATGGAGCTAACAGCCTTTGGTAAAAAAGCACAATCAGTTACTTAGCTGAGAACAAAGTTAATACATATGATTTGATTATACAGCTCCATTGTCTCAAAGCTCCGTTTCTTTTGTTTTTGCAATGTTTAATTTCAACGAGAGGGAAGATCATGCGGATTACAACCTGGGATAGTCTACACGTCTTGGTTTTATTTAGAGAGATTAAAAATGTAAGAAATTGACAGAAACAGAGTGGAGTTGCTAAAAGAATATAAACAAGAAACAAAAGAATCAAGTAAAAAGCTAAAAGAGTTTATAAATCATCTTCTTGATACCATCTCCTTGTGGTGTTTTATCAGTAACTCATTCATTTGAGCAATCTGATGCAATAGCTGAACTATCCTCTGTGCAAAAAACAAGAAATATATAATGTAAGTAACGTGTTTCAAAAAAAAAAACAAAATAATAATGTAAGTAACATTGTCTCTTAGACATTTCATCGAACACTTTGTATGCATGAAAAAAGAATACATACCTCGTCTCTCTCTTTGATCGCATCTCGAAGGCGACCCGTGGTTTCTCCATCGACACGTCTCCGACGAGCTCGTACACGCATCCACCACCAGATCGCAACGGCGATGACCGGATAAAAAGGTCGGAGAGTCGTAGAGAACCATGTTATCAAATTCTTGAACTTGGAGTACACACGCACGAGAAGAAGCTCCCACCAATGTTGTAGCACATCATCAGCTTCGCGATACGAGACTTTCCTCGGCGGTGGAGATGATGATTCTCCGCCTCGTTTACAAGCTGTGGATGGCGATTTTCCATCCGAATCGGACGGTGGTGGAGATTCGCATTTTCCTTCGGTTTCCGAAGGAAGCTTCTGGTAAAACTCGCAGGGAGAGAGTGGAGGTTGTCCGTCTGAATCGGAGGGAGACAAGGAAAAGGAAGAAGAGGAAGCAGAGCCTCTCGACGAAGATGACGGGGATTCAGATTCAGATTCGAGATATCTGCTGTCGAATTCGGAGATGGAAGATGCGAGCTGGAGATTCTCGTGGTTGACCGGCGGGAAAACGACGAAATCGTCCTTGGCGAAAATTGAGGATTCTCTGATGACAACCATTGATGAAACGGGATCCACGGGCTCAATCAGACGTTGCTGACAGAACAGAGATTCATCTTCGGCCATTTTCAGTTGGATTCGCGGCGAAGGATTTTGAGCTGATAGGGTTACCGATTACGAGGGAGAGGGAGAGAGGAAGCGTAGGGGAAGAAAACGAAGAAGCCAATCCATGAAAGTTTCAAAACTTTTGGGATCCCAAGAACAACGAGATTTCTGCTCTCTGTTTGCTTATTCGTTGGTTTACTTTGTTTTTTTTTTTAAATGTCATCATCATATTCGCACGTGATCATCACATCGCACGTGCCGCGTAACGCTCTTCTTTGCTTAATATCTCGATCAGAATCAATGAAAGAAAGAAGAAGCTAGTACGCCTGCCCTTGTTATTTATCAGATGTCTTGGGTTGCTTTTGAGGTTTGTAAAGAACATTGATATCGTGTAGATACAAAAGTTACATACTACTACATCTCACTCTCTATCTCTCTCTCTACCTATACAACATTTCAATTTATCAAAAACTTGAATTTTTTTTTTTCTAATTTACAAGTTAGAATGAATCATTGTGGTGTTAACGTGAGTGGAGGAAAGACCTGCCTCTAAATCTTCTACTAGTTCCCTCGATAGCACCGCCCTGGCGAATAGCTCTCCCAATAGGACCCAATCGTGTGTTTTAACCACACAAACCGCCCTGTGCCACTCTGTGGAAAGGTTTACATGACCGTCTCTGCTGGCATCAGAAACCACCTTTCAGTTCGCTTGAGAGTATTAAGGCGGGTTTTGCAAAATAGGATTTGAGTTTTTTTTTTTGGTGTCAGCTAATCATCAACAACAACTGCTGTTTTTGTGAGACTGACTTCTTTCGCCTTCTCCTTCTCCATCTCTGCTTCTTTGGCGGCTTTCTTCTTCTCCAATTCTTCTTGCTTTATATTCTCTTCGTGTGCCTTCTTGAACAACCTTATAAAATTTAATAGCGTTGCGGTAACTGCACCAAGTGATGGTTTTATTAGCTATATTCATAAGCAAACAATAAACCACTGTCTAATGAAAGAGAGGATGAAGTTTTATATTCCGCGCCAAACCTTGTTCAAATGGACAACGCTTGGGATCCTCGCCAAAATAGTGCGCAAGCGCATCAGCATTATTCCCCTATCCATCATTAAATAAAAACCACCATTTGAGGATCAAACATACTGTCATATGTAAGAGCTTGGGGGAACTAGTAGAGGTTGACAAATTACCACGACCGAGTAAAGACTCGTTACAGCTGCCACTTCGCTAGTGGCAACGGAAATGAAGTCCTTCAATGTCTGTCATCAAGAACATAAAACTAGGTTTTAGGATTCATGGAAACTAATCTCAAAAGTATGATTAGATAAAAAAGATGCGAGTACCAACATACTTTGCGAAAAACTTCAGAAACAGGACCATCACTCTCGGATGCAGTGAGCTCCTGGTTCAGTTTTTCCAACCCTTTGATTATAGCTTGCATTTCCTCAGCCAGAGACTTCAATTGTATCTGAATCGACAGGAAAAAACCAATGAATGAGCCAATTACAACTAAGCAGTAGAGGACGGATAAAGCACCCATGCAAACCTTTGAAGCTGATTCAAGACTTTCAAGATCCTTTGGGAAGTCCAGTAGATCTGATCCCTTGGAAGCAAGGACCTAAACATAAGAAAGAGGAGAGTTAAACCTACCAACCCTCACTAGAATCTAGAGGCTTCTTTTTTTGCGATTGAACTTTACCTTGCAAAGATAGTGCATCAGAGTCATCTTGCTGTTAGCAGCACGTGTATCGCTTAGTTTTAATAAACTGTCCAACTTGAATCCCACTGCAGCGCCTGCAGAAAGCAGAACAATGGTTTTATCAATCACAAAGGATATGTATTCAGATAAAACAGGTACATGATGTAGCCAAAAACAAAGGCACCATTCTTGGACCAAGCACAAACTTAGCAGATATTATTACTGTGTTGCGTTAGGAATAAAATAATACTTACCCCTCGCAGTTCCTTGGTTTAATGTGTTCCCCAGGTAAAGAATCTTTTTCATAATTTCTTTTAGCTTTGGTGAAGTACGGACCTGATGAACAAGCAATGAGGAGAAAAGGCCTAAGAAAGAGAAATACATGGGAACTATACAAAGATTAGAGTTAATTCTTGCAAGCATCTGACCTCCTCACAAGCAGAATTTACCGCAGTCAAACTTTTTTTGAACTCTGTTATCTGCACATAAATAGCCATTAACAAAGGACCTATAATTTACAACTACATGGACACTAATGAGCACCAAACTTTTTCCTCCAAAGAATTCGATAGACAAAAGTTATAACAGTAATAACACCGGACCTGAGTACGAAACTGAATCTTGAAGGAAAATACTCTCATCTTCGATTCTACTCGTGGCACCTTCATCAGCTCTAGGAAGTACTGTGGTAACAAAATGGATGAGAGACCATGAAGCATTAGCTAAGCAAACTATTAAAAACTATTTTATAGTACGAAACAAAGATTAGTAATCCCAAGATTTAAACAGACCTGCTCACACTTTCCCAAGGTTGCCTTGTCACCAGTGTAGCTCTACAGCAAAACAGTCAATTCCAACCAAGATTAAGGACTCGTGTCTATTAACGAACGATTATCAGGTGAATAATGATATATTTCACAAAAGACATCTAAAGTAAAGAGACAAGTCAGGTAACCTTTAGAAGTTCCATCTCTTCCTTGGTTGGACAAAACTTTATAAGATTCTCTATTTGATCACTATCTAGTACAGTATCATCCATTGCCAGAACTGCAGCCTGGATGAAGCAAAGAAAATTGTAAACAATTATCATGCTATTAGATTAATGACTTGTACTCAACTAAGTAAATATACAAGCTTACCATCATATCAGGCAGCGGCATCTTTACTTTCGTAAGCATAATTTCAGTGTTATTGGCTCTCCTAAGGTCAATCTGGAGACCATAAGAAAAAAAACACAAATCAAACAAAGTGATATATTTATATCTTATAAAGAAATGCAGGTTAGTACTCAGAATCCAGGCAACCCACAGGTACATGAAAAAAGTCTCAATCAGAAAAAAGAGTAAGTTATCTGGCAGTAACCAAGTATCCAGAATGTTTAACATTACCAGTTGAACTTTTTCAGGCTTAGCCCCAACCGATTTTCTTCGACCTTTATCAACCGGTTTTGGCACTATAGCAGAGAAAAGGGTCTCTATCTCTGATACATCAAATTCTGGTGCACTGAAAGAAAAGAAGAAAAAATGATGATTAATTGCAAACCGATCCCAATAACTCAGAGCAATGCAAATATAAGTTAGTCCAATACGTTTGTCCTTGTCTCTGTAACTCGTCCCATAAGCTTCCCTGCAAGGCCCTTGTTACTTTAACCCAGTGTAATGGCTTCAGAGAAGACTTTTTTTGAGCTGAAGACCCCAAACCTGGACGCGGAAGACCACGCCCTCTTCCTGCACCCTTAAGATCTGGAGGTCCACCACCAGGAGGTCTTGGTCCAGGAGGCGGAGGAGGTCCACCACCTGGAGGTCTTGGCCCAGGAGGCGGAGGTGGACCAGGAGCACGACCACCTGGAGGTGGTGGAGGCGGCGGTCCCCCAGGAACTCTACCACCAGGAGGCGGAGGAGGAGGTGGGGCTCCTCCACGCATAGGAGGAGGTGGCGGCGGTGGGGCTCCTCCACGCATAGGAGGAGGTGGTGGTGGTGGGGCTCCTCCACGCATTGGAGGAGGTGGTGGTGGTGGTGCTCCTCCACGCGGAGGAGGTGGTGGTGGTGGTGGGGCTCCTCCATGCATGGGAGGAGGTGGTGGAGGTGGAGGACCCATTGGTGGAGGAGGTGGAGGCGGTGGTCCCCCAGATTTAAATGGAGGTGGTGGTGGCGGCGGAGGACCACTAGATCGAAATGGAGGAGGTGGTGGTGGTGGTGGTGAAGTTTTACCAAATGGAGGTGGTGGTGGTGGTGGTGGATGAGTAGTTCCATAACTCGTTGGTTGAGGAGGAGGTGGAGGAATTGAACGTACGTGACCAAAAGGGGGAGGTGGAGGTGCAGATCCATAACTCGGTGGCGGAGGTGGAGGTGGAGGGACTGAATGTGCTTTACCAAAAGGAGGTGGAGGAGCAGAAAACCCGTTGATAGGAGAAGACTTGGGTGTTGGCGAAGGTGCAGTACTCAAATAAGGCAGCGGGGAAGGAGTAAAGTGATCTCCATTTTCTTTTGGTGTATTTGATGAGCTAAAAGGAGGAGGTGGTGGTGGTGGGGGTGGAACATTGTAAGCTGCAGAGCATGTCTCACGAGTTTCAAGAGTTGAAGTATACACAGACTTCCACGGTGGTGGAGGTGGTGGAGGGGGCAACATGGTTTCACTGTTTCGCCTAACAGATGCAAAAGGAGGTGGTGGTGGAGGAGGCGGTGGCAATGGGAGCTGAGATGTTTGAGAGTGGCTACCAGTTTGGCCCGGTGATAAGCATGCAGACGGAGGAGGTGGGGGAGGAGGAGGTTTAGAAGTAGAAGATGTCGTAGGAGTTGCCAAAGCTGAGGCATACACAGACTTCCAAGGTGGAGATAGTGGCAGTGTAGGCAACACGGTTCCATTTTTTGGTTTCTCAGATGCCAAAGGAGGAGGTGGTGGTGGAGGCAACAAGGTTCCACCGTTTGGTCTCTTAAATGCAAATGGAGGAGGTGGTGGCGGTGGTGGTGGGATCTGAGATGTCTGAGAGTTGCTGTCATTTTGGCTCGGTGAAGAGTAAGTAGGCAGTGGAGGTGGAGGTGGAGGCGATGATGCAGCTGCTTGTGAAGATTGTAAAACTGATGCAGCCTCACTGGTTTGAGAAGGTAGCTCTGGAGGTGAAGGTGGATGCTGAGGTAGTGGAGGCGCATGATGTGGAGAGGCAGCAGGCAGAGATGGCAGCTTTTCCTTTGGGCTAGAATCTGGTGTTAAGCAAATTGGAGCTCGACTCCTTATATCTGGTGAAGAAACAGACGCTCTCAGATTTTTACTCTTAGCCTCCTTTGGAATCACACCATCAGGTGATATAGCTCTTTTACCATCCTTGAGAGAAGTAGTAATCGAAGCTGGGGCACTGTGAATCCTTGTATGGGGATACGCCACATGCATAGAGTCTTTATATGAGCCCTTATTTGAAGGAATCCATCGAGAAACTGCATTAGGCTTAGCCATTCTCACATTAGGACCCTGAGCTTCTTGCTGCTTAGACTTTGGTTTCAGTGCATTTGCTCCGACCTGTTTCCTTGGTGTAGCTTTTGCTTTTTCAGATATGGGAGCGTCGAGATTGGTATCTGTTTTCTGAGTTTTAGGCTCTATATCATTCTGGGAATCATTGCCTTCTCCATCACCTTTGTGTTGAGTCTCTGCTCCTCTAGATTCATTTTCCTTTGCTTCCATGGTCCTTCTCTTTCGCTGCTCATCACCATCGTCTATTCCTATATCCTTCACTGAGTCAATACTGGTATCTGCGTTCCCATCTGACCTATACTGTACATCATCAACAGTGATATCTTTGACTGGATCTGTGCTAGTATCCCCATGAAGATCACGTTTATGATTTGAATCATCAGATGCACAATCTAGAAACGCATTCGGTTCCACGTCCCCCTTCCACACCTCTTTACCCTCAGAATCATCTGAAGCCGTATCAACAACCACAAAACTATCTGAGTCTCCTCTCTTCAAGTCATGCCCATCAATCACATCGCTAAAAATCTCCTCCACCTCATAAAATTCTTCAGGTGAAGCCATATCAAACTCGTTCTCATCTTCTGACACTGGAGAGGTTGCGATAGTCGGCACCACAGCATCAGCACCAGAGAAAAGTACCTGATACATATATGAGTATGCATTCAAACTTAACAGCCTCATTTAATGGACGAGGAGAGAAAATAACACAATGGCCTTACCTCTGCCTTGAATTCCTTTGGGAACTGGTCCTTGGCGTCCCACAGTATATCCATCTCATCGCGTTGGACAAATAAGATATTAGCACGCACAAATGCCGTGTGGAACATGATTCTAAAGATCATCTCCTCATGCACCAAATCATCATGCAAGTGTATACATTCTAGAACAATATCCCCTTGAACACGGCACTGTATATCTAACTTCACCAGGATACATTCTTCCTGCATGATAAGATCACAAAAATGAACACTATTCTTTTCAGTAGAGAAGCACTTAATAAACCACCATGTATTAATGTTTCTAACTAGCATTTAATAGATGGGGAAACCTACACCACCGCCTCAAGTCCACAAAAAAGGATATCTATTAGCTTAAACAATGTGATGATTATATGCATATATGTCACAAAGATATAATGGTCTGAAAAGTACCTGTTGGTAAAGGCGAGTGTGTTTCTTTGTCTTTGGTGTGGAAAACAGAACTACGGAACTCCTGTTGGCTTTGGCTTTAGGGTCCTGACCATAAACCCTTACAATCGGTCTGCAACCTTCTCTCCCTTCAAAACGTGGGAGATCTCTGAGAATCAAGCAATCCAGAAGAAGAGGCGTGTCCGAAGGAGGCCAATCAGAGCCCAAATCTCTTCTCGAAATGTACTGAAGATATCTGAGCTGAGAAGGCTGCGGGTTTAGAGGAGACAACAGATGAAGAAGCTCCTTGGGAGCCTGTTTGTGTACCATCTCAAGCGTCTTCTGCTCGCCCTGATACTGCTTTCTGTACAACAACAGCCCTGACAGCATGAACGCGAGAACAGGCCATCCACCTCTTTCGCAGTGCATCAACAGAACGTTCTGTTGACCTTCCAACGACAACCAGCTCTCGCTGGATTTCAGAAAGTGATGGATCATCTCGAGAGGCAAAAGCGGACAGCTCTCGTACTGCCGAGGATAATCCATAACCGTCATGTCGTACTGAGACAACACGTCTGAGATCTGACTCCGCTGATCTCCTTCTCTGAAGTTAAACACCATGAAAGAGGCGTCAGGGAAATGATCCTGTAGCTGAGCAACGATGCCGCCCAAGTAGAGTTTGTACTCTTCCTCTCCCATAACATCGCTCGAGAAACAGCAGTCAAAAACTGCAAAAGAAGAGTAGAAACAAAAAATAGTCAAGCTCTGGAACTGTGATTCACTATACTGGAAGTGCAATGTAGCAGCTCAAACAAAACAAAACAAAACAAAAAAACCTTTTCAAGGAATCATTATGACCGAATATTAAATGAAACCATGGTTTGGTTCTTTGTGTGTCACAATGTAATAATATACGACAAAGATAAAAGATTCTGATTCCTAAAAACCTCAATAAAGTTCGAATCTTTACAAATGATATCCATTGCCAAAATCTCATCTTTACATAGAGAAAAAAAAGAAATGTACCATAAAGACGCTCGGAGATCTCGAGGAGGTGATCGGGAGGTTTCTTGTAGAAGAAGCGACGGAACAGCGCCATCCGATGGTGGCGCTGTCTCTCCTCCGATCAGATCCAAACCGTCGATTTTAGTAAACTACTAACCCGATCATCCTCGTAACCTCCAATTCCATTGACCTAAACCACAGATCTCCTTCTTCCCCCAATTCAAGTGCACAAACCCTAATTTCACCCAGCAAATCAATTTTTGACAAAAATTCACAAAATTGAAGACCCGAATCGCTTCCCTCGCTAATCCAATTTCGACAAGTCGTAATCCAAAGGCTAATGACGCCAAGTTTTTGAAAATTTCAAGAATAGTTGTGTTTTTTTTGAAAAATTGAATCGATGAATGTACAATGCTGGAACTCCTGTGAAACGTGGAAGCGAAGAATGTTGGAAGCTAATCAAAATTAGTTAGAGGGGGAACTTGTGAGAGTGAGATGAAGAATTTCAGGTGAAAGGAAGGAGAAAGATGAAAGCAGAAAGAATAGAGAATGAATCAACGAAGAGATTTTCGAGAAAAATCTTCCAGCAGTTTTTTTTTTCTCGATAAAATATTTTTATTTTATTTTATTATTCCTGATTAAATTGTATTTTATTACAGCAACAAGTTTTTTTTTTGATATTTTCATTATGAATATTTCCCGACACACGACCATTCTCTAGGTGTTTGGTCTAATCCTACGTGGAAATGTTAAAAACAAAATATTTATAATTACAACCACGTTGTGATTTAATAAAAAAAACAAATCCCTAACATTTTTTTTTTAACATAACAGATCCCTAACATCATTTTTAAATCTAATTCACATTTCTATAATAGTAGTATTATTTATGAATAGTTTCCACTTCTCGATGATGTAAAAATACTTCCGTTTCAGTTGTATAAAATATACTTTAAGAAAGGGAATTGTTTTTTCTTATCCATTTAAAAGGGAATATCTTTCTTTATCAAAAACGACAATAAAAGGTAGGGATATACATACATTCAAACTTGTCCTCTTTGCAAATAAGATGCATCCGCAAGCTTTTTTGCATAATAATTACAACTACTACATTCTTCGAATATATGTGAAGAAAAAGTTATTTCAAAAAAAAAAAGATGTTAGCAAAAAAAAAAAAAATTAGCCAGAATAAAGCTTTCATTAAATATAATGATATAACCAAGATGGTGGTGGGTGAGAAAACAACTTTAAAAGCTGCTCAAAGGATCCGATCATCAATGTGAAGGTTCATCAAAAGATCCCCACATTCTGATGATGTCTTTGCATAGGAATATACTATTGGGTCTAATTTACTTAACGGGCCTTTGGCCTTCATGGCCTTGCACTAACAGAGTCACGTGACTTTTTCACTTATTATATCACGTGTCCCTTTGTCTCTCTCCTCTCGACTCTTTGACTTTTTATCTTCTTTTGATTTAGACAAAGCTGTTTCCGTGTTTTTGTCGAATAAATGAATTATTGAAGAATACAGTCTGTTGGAAAAAAGCATTATTTAAAGAACCTTAATCAAGCTCCTCACGTAATCACAATCTTAATCATAGGGTTTTAGTAAAACAATGAAAACGTCTGTTAATATATATCCATGATTAAAAAAGAAAGAAACGGTCTTCTCGTTATGGTTGTAACTTAAAATTCTGAACAGTCTTTCTCCAGAGTCAACTGTGCTTACAGAACTCTATATATGCGAGATCCATGAGGTTGACTTAGGATGGTTGGATCTACAACGGTGAAGAAGGTGATCTCGTGGTTTAACAAAACCAACAATTCTCTGCGCAATTGTTCTTTTGGTTTCTACTACTAGATCATCTATCTGGTTCTTGATTCAATGTCGTTATTTATCTACAAAAAACCTCCTGATTGTCTTCTAGAGATCTCAGAGCGTGTCTACGGTATAACACGTTACAACTACTTTCTGTTTTGTAGCATTAATGTCATCTCTCTTGTTCGTTTGTCTTTTTGCAGTTTTTGACTGCTGTTTATCAAAAGATGTCATGGGAGGAGATGAGTACACACTATACTTGGTCGGCGTAGCATCACACCTGCAGGATCATTTCCCAGAAGCGTCTTCTTCTGTCTTGGTGTCTAGTTTCGGAGAACAACGGAGTCAACTATCAGATGTGTTGTCACACTACAACATAACCGTAATGAATTATCCTTGTCACTACAAGAGCTCTCCGCTTTTACCTCTTGAAATCATCCATCACTTTTTAAAACTGAGCGAGAGCTGGTTATCGTCATCATCATATGGTCAACGGAATGTGTCCTGCTGTTGCATTGCGAAAGAGGTGCTTGGCCTCTTCTTGCTTTTATGTTATCAGGGCTGTTGTTGTACAGAAGAAAGCAGTTGAAGAGCGAGGAGAAGAAGACTCTTCTTGAGTTGGTGTATAAGCAGGCTCCTGTGGAGCTTCTTCATCTATCGTCTCCGTTAAACCCGCATCCTTCTCAACTAAGATATCTTGAATACATAATTTCTAGAAGAAACTTGTTAGACTCTGATGATTGGCTTCCTGTAGACACACAGCCTCTTCTTTTGGATTGCTTGATTCTCAGAGATCTTCCTCACTTTGAAGGTTGTAGACCAATTTTAAGAGTTTATGGTCAAGACCCTAGTAACCGTTCCGTACTTGTCTTCTCCACGCCAAAGATAAAGAAACACACTCACTTGTACCAACAGGTACTCATGACATTGTTTATTTCATTCATATTCTTTAGATAGACTATAATAATTTTCTACATCTAATAGAAGCCTGTTTATGTTTCTGTTATACAAGCTTAAAATGCTTATCTACTGAAAAAGTTAGTGTTCATCTTATATGCAGGAAGAGTGTAAAGTGGTGAATTTTGATATCAAGTGCCGTGTTCAAGGGGATGTTATTCTTGAATGTATACACTTGCATGATGATTTGGTACGTGAGGAGATGGTCTTTAGAATCATGTTCCACACAGCATTTGTACGTGGTGATGTATTAGTGGTCCAACGCGATGAGATGGATGTACTTTGGGATGCTATGGACCAGTTCCCAAAGGAATTTAAGGCAGAGGTAATTAAAGACATATTGTGTAATTTGTTTTTTTTTTCTGACTATCATATATAAAGATGATGCTGTTAAGTTTGAATGCTGTTAAGTTTTGAATCCGATCTAGCAGAACGCGCCGGGAACATGATTGAGTGAAGCTAGTTAGGAGTAGTTTAGAATCGGGAATTTTGTTCGAGTCGACACTTGTAATCAAAACCTATTCCCATTCTTGGGTTGATTATATAAATATTTGAATTTTTTTTTTTTTTTTAAGTTTGAATGCATACTCATATATGTATCAGGTACATCTTTCTGGCGCTGATGATGCCGTGGTGCCTACTATCGCCACAGTCCCACCTCCCCCAATGTGTAGAGGAACACCAATACCTCCTCCACCTCTTGGTAGTAGAAGGCTTGGGGCATCGCCACCAAGACCTCTGGGTGGTGGACGTCCTTCACCTCCAAAAGGAGCTGCAGTTGATCTCAAGGGTACACAAAGAAAGTGTGGTCTTCTAGGTCCAATGTATGGACCACCGCCGCCACCTCCACCTCGAACTATGCGTAGAGGAGCCTCACCTCCGCCTCCTCCTATACCTCCCATGAAGCGTGGAAACCCCCCACCGCCTCCTCCACCTCCTGGTTATAGATGGCCTAGGGTACCGCCACCTCCATTGTTTAAATTAAAACCTGCAGAAGTTCTGGTTATAGCTTCAGATGAACCCAATGAGGTTCTTGATTCAAATCATAAAGATGGTATGCATGCAGAGACTGACTAGCAAGGGTCCTACTCCAACGCGTAGAGGAGCACCAATACCTCCTCCACCTCTTGGTCGTAGAGGGCTTGTGGAACCGGCACCGCCACCACCTTCTGGTGGACCTCTTCCATGATGGTTCAGCGCTAAACCATCAATCAAACCGAGTGAAGAAACCAAACTCAAACTACCAAGATTAACTGGTTTGTCTGAGTCCATGTTTTAATTGTTGTTTTCTTTGTTTCAGCAAATAATAAAAGATGTGATTTTCTTCCTAAAATTTTGGACCAAAGCACACTTCATATCTGACATTTCATTTCCACTTGTTTTCTTTAATTCCATGTTCGCAATTTGCTTCCTTAATATTGTAACAAACTGTTACATGCTTAAACTTGTCCTCTTTCTTTGTAGGAACTGTTACATGCATTCAGTCTTGTCCTCTTTGCAAATAAAGAACCTACTTCAAGATCACGTGATCACAATCTTCCTTTGTTTTTGTTTTTTCATTTGTTTATCAAAGAAAAGAAACGATTTCCTCGTGGGTTGAAACCTGGAACTCTGAAAGTCATTCTCCAAAGTCTCCCTCTTCAGAAGTGAAGTCAGATTATCATTTCTTCAGAGATGATATACAAAAAGAGATTCAACGTATGAAATACGTATTTAGAACGGATCAATTAGCAGAGCCTCAGAGGTACTCATGAAAGTGTATGGAGCATAACATTTTCAAACAAGTTTGCCCAAGTTATGCAGTCAAAATCAGATTCCAATTCAAGAAAACAAGATATTGGAAAATATCAATTATGGGCTTATGTTTATGGGCTTATGTACATTCTATTATCATATCTAATTAGGATTTTGTAAAAATACTTAAGAGGTAAGCATAGGTTAATAGAAATAAGACATAAAATTTTCAGATCTTTTACACCCCACCCACCTCCAACTATGGATAGAGGAGCTTCACCTCTTCCTCCTCAGCTTCCTGGTATTAGAGAGCATGGTAAACTGCCACCTCCCCCTCCTCCACCTCCTCCACATCCTGGTAGTAGAGGGCCTAGGGTACAGCCACCTTCAAGTGGTCATGCACGTAGAGGGCATTGCCTTGTACGACCTCTGCCTTTACGTCCAATGTGTGGATCAGACCCTGGAAAAGTTGGACTGGTAATTGCCATATCCTGACTTCTGGTCAAAGCTTTGCTCAATATAGTTAATAAGAAGTGGCAAAATAGGCTCAATAAGCTACTCTCCATCACCTCTCTTCCCTGCAGTTATCCCCGTTGCATGTCAGCATGCTTCTGTGGTTCAATAGTTCGCTCGTTTTGATATGTGATTGTTCTTATTGTTTACTTTTTCAGATTGAACTTAGGAGAGCCCTAAACCTGGAAATTATGCTCACAAAAGTACATATGCCGCTGCCTGATATGATAGTAAGCTCCAAAACTTACTTCACCTGAGTACAAGTCATTTCTGGTTAATCATTAACAGTTTACTGAATAATTATTCACATTATTTCTCTGCTTCATCCAGGCTGCAGTTCTAGCACTGGATGAAACTGTACTAGATCTTGATCAAATAGACAATCTTATAAAATTTTGCCCAACCAAGGAGGAGATGGAGCTTCTTAAGGTTACCTCTTTGTAGCATTAGTTACTTGTGTGTTTATTGTGGACATTTTCTTCTTGATTATCATTATTACACGAGTCATTGTTCTTGGTTGTAATGGACTGGTTTGTTGTAGCACTACACCGGTGACAAGGCGGCCTTGGGAAACTGTGAAAAGGTCTGTTTAAGTCTAGGTTCCTCCTACTATATAACTCCAGCTTTTTTTCTTTTTACTTATGTTACTGTGTTTTCCTCTGTGATCAATTTTAGTACTTCCTAGAGCTAATGAAGGTTCCAAGAGTAGAGTCAAAGCTCAGAGTTTTTTCTTACAAGAAAGGATTCAGCCCTATGGTCCGTTTTATCTGCATGTCTAAATGATAAAAGTTTTGGTTTCACTTATTGGTCCTATTGTTAATGATGTTTCTAGTGCAGATAACAGAATTCAAGAAAAGATTAAATACTGTAATTTCTGCGTGTGAAGAGGTAAGATGTTTTTTCAAATTTTGGTAGAGTCCAAATACATTTCTCTTTATTTGCATTGTTCATCATCCATCCATCCATCAGGTGCTTACTTCACAAAAGCTAAAAGAAGTTATGAAAGAGACTATGTACCTGGGAAACACATTGAACCAAGAAAAGACTGCAAGTGGTAAGTTAATATATTATCATGTAGTACTTGTTCTCTCTGAACGCAAACTAGATCTTTTGAGGTTGATACCTTAACCTGCTTTCTGCAGATGATGCTGCGGTTGTATTCAAGCTGGATACTTTCTTAAGACTAAGTGATACACATGCTCCTAACAGCAACATGTCTCTAATGCATTATCTTTGCAAGGTAAAACTACAACCAAAGAAGCATTCTGATTTAGAATCTTTGTCTGAAGTCCTCTTTTTTGTTTTGTTTTCAGGACCTTGCTTCTAAGGCACCAGTTCTACTGGACTTCCATAAGGATCTTGAAAGTCTTGAATCAGCTTCAGAGGTTTGCGTTTGTGCCTTTTTTTTTCCTTTCCTCTACTCTCTTTGGTTGTAATGGGCTCATCATCATCAGTTTTGTTCCTGACAAAATTTCAGATAAGATTGAAGTCTCTAGCTGATGAAATGCAAGCGATAACTAAGGGGTTGAATAAACTTGAGAAAGAGTTCATTGCATCTGAGAGTGATGGTCCTGTTTCTGAAGTTTTCTGTAAAGTATGTTGTTGGCTATCAATAATCAAAAAATTTGACATAAGTTCAAATCTACTCTATTAAAATCCGAGTTTTTTTCTTTTTATGATGACAGACATTGAAGGAGTTCATTCCCATTGCTGAGACTGAATTAAAAAAGCTGTTGAGTCCTTACTGGCTCGCGGTAAGTTGGCAAACCTTCACTAGGCTCCAAAGCTCAGTACATTTTGGGCAAATGTGCTTGTCATGAAAACAGTATGCTGTTTTTTTTGTTGATGGGACAGGCAAAAAAAGTTGATGCACTTTTGGTTTATTTTGGTGAAGATCCTTCCCTTTGTTTATACGAACAAGGTACGTGGTGGAATATAAAACTACATCCTCCTTCTTTTGGCAATGCATAGAAACTAACTCCTTTTTCGTTTTTTTTTTCTTCTTTATCTGGTGATCGATGTTGATGCAGTTACTAGAACCCTCTTGAGTTTTACAAGGTCGTTTAAGAAAGCACATGAAGAGAACGTTAAGCAAGAGGAGTTGGAGAAGAAAGGAGAAAGCGGCAAAGGAAGTGGAAATGGATAAGGATTCAAATTCTTGATTGTCTTTGTCTGATTGCTACTAGATTTCATGTGTGGTTGGTTTATTACATTTGTCCTTTTTAATTCCCAAGATTGGCCCGGTTCGACCGGATGGTTTGTGTTGGTTATTTTTTTTATTGATATTTTATTCCTGCATTGACCCGGTTCGACCGGATGGTTTGTGTTCTTTTTTTATCAAATGATGATTGGTTTACTGCAGGATCTGAATCTTTTTTTAATAATAATGTCTTTTTTTTCCTTTCATAGATTGACCCGGTTAGACCGGATGGTTTGTCTTTGGTTATTTTTTTAATGATTTTTTTATCTGACAACAAAAGAGGATTGGTTTGTTGCTGGATCTAAATCTTTTCAGTAATAGTTTTTTAAATTTCTTTTTTTAAATCTAAGAAAATGAAAAAGAGAATCATTTTCAAAGACTTGGAGAAGAGAGAGAGTGAGAGAGAGTGAGAGACATTAAAGGTAAGAAAAGGACAAAGAGGAAGAAAGAATCAGAAGAAGAAGAAGACAGAAAGGTTAAAAGAAAAGACTTAAAAAAAAAAAATCTT
Source organism: Brassica nigra (assembly GCA_016432835.1). Taxonomy (NCBI): domain Eukaryota; kingdom Viridiplantae; phylum Streptophyta; class Magnoliopsida; order Brassicales; family Brassicaceae; genus Brassica; species Brassica nigra. The sequence goes on from CM028244.1 coordinate 3,341,143, forward strand.
TCTCTTTCTGTTTTGTTGGAGTGTTCTTTTCCTCCAAGTCTTCCATTGTTTCGCTTCTTCTGTAAGTTTCCTCTGTTTTGTTTTTTCCCTGGAAAATCCTCCATTTTCTTTTTCTCTTTCTTTTTTTCCTAAGATAATGGCCCAATAGATCTCGAATACGCACTTGTTGCTTAATCACAGCTGAAACAACAAAATCAATGCTCTTTCGTGTTGTATTTGCACTTTCCCTTTTTTAGCATTTTCCCGAGAAAATAAAATGAAGCTCCTTTTTCTTCTCTGTTTTTCAAGCAGCTGAAGAGGTTAAGTCCTATCTCAGAAACAAAAAAAAAAACTGTTCCTTTGTCCTTTTTTTATCATAAAGGTAGATCCTTTCTTCTCTCGTTTTGATTTTTTGATTTTTTTTTGTTATCACTTTAACTAATAAGGTTTCTTAGTTTAATTCCTCTGCTTGTGCTTCCCCCTTTCATCTTCAGTCTTCCTATGAATCTAACTCTCAAGTTTTCACCTTTTTGCTTACTTCTTCTGTGTTTACAATGTCTTGTTTCATTGCTGCTTTTTGAAAGCTTATCTTCAAAGAAAAAGGAAAAAGAAGAAAAGTGATTGTTAATTAGTTTTTCAAGATCTTTAGAGCAGCTTTGGTATAGTTTTTGCTTTTTTAAAACTTATCCTTGTGAACACTCTGTTGGTAAAGTGATGAGTCAAAGAAACATTTTGATGAGGCCCTTTGTGTTGTGAACATTATTATTTAATTATTACAACTTCGTTAAGTTGACTTATTCCTCTTTCTTGGTAAACAGAGATCTTGCTTACAAGAGCGTGAAGTGAATGAAAGATGCAGCAGAGCAGCTTTTTCCTGGGGTGCAATTACTTGAACCGTGACATTGCTACAGATGCAAGAACCGGCTATCGTTTGTATCCTGTGCAAGACATTGATTCGGTCTTAACCGATGGACACGGATCATCAGATGTGAAGGTTGATGATACATTCTCTCTACTGTTTGGTGGTATTTGTTTTAGACAGTTGAAGGAAACACTGAAGCACACCATGCTTGTACACGAGTCTGTCTTTGAAAGCCAGGTTCGTTTTTTTTTCCTGATGAAAATGCTTCAGTCATGTTCATCCAGTTTAAGAATTTGATTCTTTTTCTTATTCTCATTTTCAGATCCATGAGCTTCATCGTCTGTATCAGAGGCAGAAAGAACTGATGATGGAAATGGAGGGAACTCGACAACAACACGAGGAGGCCTTGTACCTTAACTCTGGTCTCCCTAGCCTTACAACACTGTCATCAACACACTGGATGAGCTCAAACGTCTCCATTTATCAAACTAGGAATTTTCCTTGTGAACAACAACACATGCCTAATCAAACTGAAGCTGTAAGTGATGTTAACAAGTCTGAGAAGATGGTCTTGGATCTGGAGTTACCGGTTCTTGAGTGTCATGATGGAGAGGAAGAGACAAGTTTGATGAATATTGAAGTCCACGAAGTTGCAAACTCGAATAAGCTGCAATTTGATCTGAATGAACCGGCTGAGATCGAGGAACACTATGAGTTTCTGTGTCCAGTCTCATCGAATGAGTCTGATAAAAAGAACGAGGGAGAAGATTTAGTAAAGGGTTCTTGCTGGATGTATGAAGCTCAACGTAAGATAATATGTTTTACATATTCATTGAAGCTTTAGTTGATCTTATACTACTACTCCTTCCTTTTGAGCAGGTTATGGAATTGACTTGAACATGTTTCCCCTTTCATCTGAAGATGAAGTCAACGTTGTGAAGAAGCTTGGAACAGAGAAACCTCAAGAGTGTTTGTCAGAACAGTCAAGAATGTTAGTTCAAGCGTTACCATGTTTAAACAGCACTCTACTCTTGAACAAGCCACATGACTCATACAAGCCAAGGAAGAAGAAGAAGAAGGTGAAACTTGGTCCAGTTAATAAAACTTTCAAAGGATCAGATCTTGACCTTCACGCGAGTGCTCAAGCCACTACTGATAAAGGGAGCTCTAGTTCTGTAAGAAACGAGACTAAAGTAGTTGAGACAAAGAAACGGAAGAAGAGCAGAAGGATATGTCTTGTTAAAGAGCGGGATTATCAAGAGATATCTGCAGCTGAGACTATGGTTGATATCTCTAGAAAGTCTGATCGTGAAGCCTCTGAGATTATCACTTCTTCCTTGAGCAGGAATCTACTTCTGTTGGCTGAGGTTTCTTCTTTTGCTGTTGGAGGCTACGAGTTAGACTATTCTGAGGCCACGACAGAGATGAATCTGGAGGACCACAAGAGAACTCTGAGATCGGATACTGCAGTGTCCAGAAATGCACTTAGAGAGAAGAGCACGAGCCGGGCCAAGCAGAAACGCAAAGATGACCAGCAGGGAGCATTTTCAGAATGTGAAGCCAACGAGGAGCATCTGCAGGTACTAGAAAAGGAGGTAGTTGAAGTCTCTGACACACAATTGGACTGCGAGTTCTACAAGAACAAGAGAAGAAGCTGCTCTCCTCTTAAACGGATAGAGCATATCACTTGGGGAGTCAACAGTAAGCGAAGAAGAGGCTCTAGAATTCCTGCTGCTGATTTTCAGCATATGATCATCAACCAAATAGAATAGGTATAGCCAAACTAAAGATGTGACTACGATACTTACCATATTTTGCTTTATGCTTTTGGAGAATCAAGAATCTTAATGGAGATGGGTTTTGCAACAAGACTACAAAGGAGAATCAAAGATCTCTAAACTTCTGGATATTTTGAGGGTTTCTTTATACTAATATCTTGTTCATCGAAAGATAATGACTGTTTATACTAGAGTTGGTCTCAAGAAATTGTATACATAGTTGAGCAAAGCCAACTCCAAGTTCATTTTTCATTACGAGTTATTAGCTCACAGATTCCAAAACGAGTCCCACAACTTCATTTCTAAGAATCCACACGTTCTACAAATCACAAACACCAGTGACAATGCCTGTAGAGGTTAAGTTACAACCTCGTTTAAATTACGTCTACTCCTATGATTTAACCATATTGATTTTGAATCTCTGAAACTATTGACATTGATTCTTCTCTTAATATTGAAAACAATGGGGATCATTTTGTTACTTTGGTTATACAGAGATACAAACACCTTTGATTTGCATATCAAACTCTTTTAAAACTCATTACAGTTTCTTCTCTACAAAATTGACAACTCAACCTGAGTTTTACGAGTCAGGATTGGTTTTCTGATCTATGGAGTAGGAACTGCCTGGAACTTCAACCAGAAGCTCGTCCTCTTCCTCTTCGTCGATCACTGAAACCGAACAATCACTCTCCTGCAAAAACAAATAGAACAAATTTTAATGGAACATTTATAAACTCATAAAACAAATGAGGAGTTATGCTACACAATGAGTCTTGCAGTGTTTTGTAAAACTTCTCATTTCATATCAATGTCTCATAAAACATACCTTTTTGTTTCCGTTAGCCGAGAGATTTGTTTTCTTTGAAATGTTTCTGAGTTCCTTTAAAGTGTTTTTGAGTTGCTTCCTGGCTCTGGACCGTATTATTTTCCGTTCTGCGCACTGAGCTGCGGTGACATCGGCGTGACAAGCCACACAAAGCGTCCGCATGTTCTCTAGCCGGCACTCACCTGCGAGTGATCCAAATTCAAGAAAACTTGCGCGGTGAGTTGATTGTTCATATGAATTCATGTTATATGAGACATTGTTAAGAATGATGTTAATATCTTGAGTGGTCTAGTGTAAAAGGTTGCGACTCACCTCCACCTCGGTAGACTGGAATAATATGATCCGCATGCCACGCATTTCCCTCGATTGGATCATTAACCAGGGTCTCGAGCCTTTGTCATTAGAGGTGAATTAAAAAAATGAATTTCAAATATAATTTCTATCTCCAAAACACAGTTATTAAACAACTTTTGAGAAGTATAACCAAAAATTGGGTTAAGTGTCTTACAAGTTCTTCCGGGCAAACAAGACCGGAGCAACTTTGTTTATGTATTCACGCCGTTTTTCCAGTGGTAAAGGCTTTATATATCTGACAAGTTGGTGGCAGTCTAAGTTGCAGTTTGTGCAAACTCCATGTTCTATCTGAAAAAGTTCCTGAGATTTGAAAACTTACAACTCTTAGTAACTTGTCAGCCATAACATAATGAAAGAGTTGCCAAGAGTCCGAGACAAACCTGGCGTATATATCTACTGCTTGTTCTTGTCCTGTAATCTTCATAGCATTCAAGATCACAGAAAAGATCCTCAAAATACTCAGGCTCTTTGGCGTTGCTTCCTCTAGAACAAACAAAAATAAATAGACTTGATGATAAAACAGTGAAAAAATAGCCAAACAATAGTGAGAATACACAATGTTTTCACTCACTTGCATGGCTTTTGACAGAATTTACAGAGTGGTTCGTTGCTCGTAGTCCAAGCTTGGGTATATTCTTTTTCCTTTTTTTGGTAACCACTTCGAAGGTTGACCCTTTTCCACACTGCATTTTGAGGTAAAGGAACACTGATCTCTGAAAAGGGTGTATTTCGTCTTTTGCTCCCTCCTCTGAGCAATCCCTGAGGGAAAAAAACTCTAAATAATTATTCTGGAAACCAAATTCTGGAAAACAAATGTTAGCTTAAAGATATACCTCACTGTTGTGGCTAGTTCTTTCACTCAAGTAGCTCAACTCCAGTGATAAAGGTAGTTGCAAAGGTTTTCCAAGTAGTTTCCTCTTTTCGATTGGCCGTAATGCTTTCCACTCTTTCATAAATTCTAAAATAGCTCGCACATGAACTGGATCATCCGTGAGAGATTCAGGAGTGTTTTCTTTACTGATGCATGGACTTGAATTGCTCGCTTCAATCTCCTCCGGTCGGAAGTTCTGGAAATGAGGCCTTGGTCGTGGATCTTTCCCAGGAATGCAAGAATATAAATGAATTCTTCCAGTGTTCTGGCTCACCTGAAAGAATGTAAAAGCCGATCCATATGGGTGTCAGCTCCAAACAAGTAAAGATAATAATAATATTCCACAAATTTCACAACAGAAACAAGAATCAGATTACAGCTTAGATCCAAGAAACTTAGACAAGAGATCGAAAATATGCAGTGAGTTCACCAAATTTGGCCTTCTTAACATGAACTATATTTCCTGACCAGCCAAGGCAACAATAATAACGGATAAAATAAGAAGAGACGATGCAGCCTTTAAACTTTACCTCAAATCGCAGAGAATCTACGAGCGGAAAAAACGAACTGGAGTCATTCTCTTTCAGAATCCCATTATCAGCAATAAACTGCATCATAGATAAACGTATTTATATTTTAGGACAAAGAAGAAAAGTAGACGTTTCATAAAGAATAAGTTCATACATTTTCAGGCTGATGATTTTCTTGGTTTTCCCGGTCTAACAGAGTAGAAGAAATGGTGCCAGGAGACCTCTTCTCAGATCCGGAACCATTTTCAACAGAAGGACAGAAGATTTTTAATATGTCCAAATGAGAAATCATGTTGTCCTGCTCATCCAAAATAAAAAACAGTCAGCCGAAATAATCTTTATAAATGTCTAAATTGTTTGATCATTGACGAGTAAAGAGATAAACCTTGAGATCAATAGTATTTGATACATCAGTCTCAGACCCCAGATCTTCACAGCTTTCAACATTGTTGTCAGCTATTAGTCTATTAGCTTGTGATGGTTGTGCGTCAGGAGCTTCCCTTTCAATGCTTTCTTCAGCAGGCTTGAAAAGATGTGCTCTTTCAATCTGTAAAGAAATAAGTTTACCAAAAAATATTAATGGCCGTCATGTTCCCTATCAAGGACAAATTAGAGCCTAAGACATACGAATAAACCTCTACGAACATCTAATGGCAATGACAGTGAATTACTGAGAAATTAGAGAGAAAAAAAGCAGAGACTTGGGAGGTACTTCTATTTCAGTCTTGGCATCATATTTTCCATCAGTGGTAGATGAAATACGGTGCAACTTCTTGTTCAGATTTTGCCAATTTGACTCGTCCATAGTATCCTGTCACATAAGAGTCGTTATTAAAAAGACATAGGCAAAACTTCAAGTGACAAATATGGCAGCAGCAAACGAGTTTACCTTTGCGCAGAAGATATAAACATTCACTGCGCTTGTTTGGCCTCGCCTATGTGCTCTATCCTCAGCCTTTAAAATGCAATCAAATGATTATGCATGAAGCAGCCTTACCGCCTTTTTGAAGAAATAATCTTAGGAACGAGAACAGGAATTTAAGAGGACCCCAAAACAAACAGTACAGGACAAATACCTGAAGCAACAGTGACGGTGTTTTAGGCAATTCCACAAACACAACATTTTGAGCTGCTGAAAAATCAAGTCCAACTCCCCCAGCTTCTACGCCAATTATTGCAACTTTCACCTTGAGTAGAAATCCATAGTATAGGTCAAATACCACACATCCTTAACAAGCCAGACATTTATAGAGATGATAACGATATAGGAGATATTGTGCATACCTCACTAGAAAACTGAAATGACTGTACAGCCAATTGTCTATCTCTTGGCAAAGTCGTCCCATCAATGCGGACGAAACCAATGCCTTTATCACACATAAATTCCTGAGAAGCAAAAATCACACCAAATCTTTTAAAAGTAAACTACTTGCTCATTAAATGTGATTGGAGCTGAATCATAATAATAACAAGTTTAAAGCCAGAACAAAAAGAACGAGCAGGCAGAGATAAATTTCTGAATTCTCAAAGAGCTGTTAATGAGAATGAAGCATACTAACCTGAACTCCATCCAGAACCTTATGGTGATGTGCAAAAATGACCATCTTATTTGAACTTGTGTCTTCATTAATTTCTTCAGGGGTATAATCCAGTCCTCCTGATATAAGTGGATGTAGGGATAACCATTCACGAACGGCAGAAAGCTTTGCAACACCAAGTTGCTGATAGGAGAGATTCCCGGATAGTTGATTATCCTTTTCAACTAATGCACAATAAAAAAGAAAATGATTCAAAAAAGAGTGTAAACATATGCATAGAGAATTATCCCTTTGACATCCATGGAAAGAAAATAGTTTAAACATACAGTCAGGATCATCTGGGTCCACTTCGTTCATATCTCCATCTTCATTTGATCCATGAGCTATACCTACACAAGCAGCTTGTGTTAACACGTTGGATGGACTACAGTGATTAACTAGATCTTAAGACCGACAAACTTGGGGCTGGAGGTACTGGTAAAAATAGAATAGCTTGAATAATACTCAACATCATGACCACATACCTATAGGTTCATGTGTGTTCTCAGTGACATCTGTTATAGCCGCATTTGGTTTACTAGCCTCACTGAGAATAGTCATTGCTAAAGCTATATCAGACTTCTTTAACTGTATGGTTACAATTTGTCTACGTTTTGGGGGTAACTGTGTTAAAACATGCTGCTTCAGTCTTCTTATCTATAACAAACAAAAAGGGATTTAACATCACGTAGTTCTTTTCCAACGCAAAACACAATGAAAGAAGCGTTAATTAAATTGTGATCTGTGAAGGTTGGAGATGATTTCTCCCAAAAGTTTCAGTTAGGAATTTGTCTTTTAAGAAATATAGGAATATTTAGAAGTTATAAAAGAGGCTTTAAAAATGGACTGCACACTTGGTTCACTGAATAATTATTAATGCCAAACTGAAATCGAATAACAAGGATATACCATCACTGTTTGGCTTAGCAGTATGTTCAACTCCAGTAAGCGAGTACCCTTCGAAAAATCCTGAATCAACATAGCAAAAAAATAATAACCTAAGATAGGGGAACAACAGTTCATTCTAGGAAGGAAGAAAATGAAATAAAGTATGATAGCAACTGGGAGTATCTTGCACTTATAGTAGAGAATCATGAGGACACAATTGGCTACCACATAAAGTCCATATCTACCTGGAAAATTTTCCCCTGTATACCTCTGACAAGCCCGACTTCACAATAGGTTTTCGCAAACTCATACTTGTTCTTTCCCAGCAAACCAGGCCTGGTGACAGAATCAGTGTTAGAAAAATTAAAAGTAATGAGAAACCAAACGTTTAAGTCAAAGTTTGCAGATGACTTGCCATAGCATGTTTATCTGATGGAAAATGTCAAAGGGCCTGTGGTCACCTAGGAAAAAAAAGATAAATTACAAATTCGAAGCAAATAGAAGATGCTGATTTTACTAAAATTTTAATCTCCACAACCTCGATAAAGATGGAGTTCCTGACAAGAGCACTATGTGCTTAACCTTTTCAGCAACATCAAGAACTGTCTGTATCTGCAAAACATAACCAAAAGTGTTTAGAACATCATCAACCTTATATAAAGAGATTCAGATGTGAGGATGTTCTTTACGTGTAAGAGAAAGTGTCACTGAATCATCTCTGTGTTAATCAAATGCAATTAAATTCAAGTAGGAAATCATAGAGAAAAAGACACAGGTAACGTATGCTTACGAAACTCATTGGTGAGGAAAGCAAAGTTTAACACACCTCAGATGATTCTGAATTCTTCTTTGAACAACGTACGTGATGAGACTCATCTAGTATCAAAAGGGCCCATTCTCGCTCAAGCATGGTTTTTCGAAGACGCTGAAGCATTGTGTATGAGATAACCACAACTTTTGGCCATCTTGGTAAATAGGCAGGATTATTTTGATGACCGAAAACTGAAACCCAAAAGTCTCATCAAGCTCAAATTTACTTAACAAGATATCCAACTAACGACTCTAGTAACTAAATCAAAGCTTTCGCTTTTGAGCTCCTATGGCGCAAAAATAAGAGATAGTATTTGCTAAACTGCAACAGTTAATATGTGTAGAGTGGCTAATTTAACTAACGTAGTTAACAAGTGCAAGCCACATAAGCTTAAAAGAGAAAACATTTACCGAGATGTATGTCAGAAGGCAAACAAAACGGCAACCAACGTTCCAACTCTTCTGCCCATGAGTAACGCAAAACCGCTGGACAGACAACAAGTATGGAACCCTCATTCATGAAGCAGCCAGCAATTGCAATAGCCTGACATAACATTCAGATAACTACTTTACCAAACTATAAAAAAAACTCCCACTAATTCCTTCACAAGACCAAAAAATCATCACCTGAAGTGTCTTTCCAAGCCCCATTTCATCAGCAATAAGACACCTCCCACCTCTCCTCAACCCAAACCTCAGACCATCAAGCTGAAAAGGCAAAAGCGAATCAACCAATCTCCTCGGCAGGTTCCCAATCAATCCCTCAACCTTCTCCTCACTAAAATGCTCATGCTTACAAGGCTCCCATTTCCCGGAAACGTACGACCGAGAAAGCTTCTCAACGACGGAAAACGTAATCCAAGGTATCTCCTCAACCTCCACAGTCTTCGACCTTCTTAGGCACCCTAAAACCATACTGTAATCTCTGATCTTATAAACACCAGCTTTTCCTCCGTCTTGGTTCTGAGTGTAGTGTGAAGGGATCGCCTGAAAAAGGTTTAAAACAAAAAAATCAATTAGAATCCACAAATCAGAGATTCAATTGATTTCTCTTTCTTATTTACCTCGGAGAGAATCTCGTTCAATTGACGAAGGCAATCTTGCTTCTCCGGCGTCACCGAAAACGAATCGGGAGAGCAGATCTCGAGCCTGGCGCGGAACTTCTCCGGAACAGTGGTGGTTGATCCTGGGTCGTGTAAAACGACGTCGTTTTCGCCGTCGAGCTTCCGGCACTTGGATAACCGGAAGTCATGTCGGATCTTCTGTGGGTTTTCTGAAGAATAATCGTCAAACGAGGGTTTTCGTTTCTCCCCGAGCATGAATCGATCTTCCTCGCCCATTGTGCGAAGTGAAGAGAAGGGATACGTTTGAATTTTGAAACGGAAGAGAGCAAGCGAGCGAGCGAGTGAGCATGAACAGAGTCGAAGAGATTCACACGTGCCAACTAATATATAAGAAAATTAATTCGGTTCTACCAATCCGGTACGATGTAAAACCAACCAATTAAACCCACCAAAGGCGATTTCAATCTCGTTTCCAAGGGACAGAGATTTGGACCCCAAACCAAAGTTTTTTTTTTTTGTTTTGGATTTTAATTCAGATTTGGTTATAAATTCGATTAATTATTTTTTAAATTGACAATTGATTCAGTTCGATAATCAATTAGTTCGGTTTTCCTCTAAAAAGTTGTTACCAAACTTTATCAATTTTAGCCAAAATTACGAGTTAATCATAAATTCTGATTTTTAACCAAAATGTATACGAAAATCAATTTTGATTAAAAAAAATTGTAACCAAATTTATCAAAAACCGAATAACCCAAACCGTACCGAACTGCTAGTTAAAACCGAACCCAGATGCCTATTTTTATTTTTATTTTTTTGACAAAACCTATTTTTATTGTTCAATAGACAAATATTTAAACCTCTAAAATCAGCATCAGAAAGAAACAATATTGGGGGCGTTCAAAGAAAAAAGTAAAAAAGAGAATGGAAAATAGATATATTGATTTCTTTGAAAATTTTACTTTGCTAATATTCAAAAACTTATAAAATTTTCCACAAGCTTTAAAGAAGCTTATTATATTATTAAATCTTGGATGCAGGGACTTGTGAAGAAGATGTGGATTTGCTTTGAATATTCTTCTTCTTCTGCAGAGATGTTTTATCTTTGTCTTGAAGAGAGATTACAGTTTCAAAAGCACTAACCAAAGCTTTAACTTTACTCTTATTACTACTCTCTTCTTCAAGCTTATTCACAGTCTCTTCAATCACGTTATTGAACAGTGTCTGCATTTTCTTCTTCTCTTCCACTTTTCTATGTCTCAAAACAACCTTCTCTCGTTTATCTTCACTGCTGCTATAACTCTTACCAAGACCTTCTCGTTTGTCTTTCAGGTTCTTGTTGTTGTTCACATCGTTTCTAAGTTTTGGTTCTTGAACAACTCTCTTCTTGAACTTGATCGATGTCAGAGTCGAATCTTCTGTTTTCGGTTCAAGAACTTTCCCTTTCTTGAAACTCACCGGCCTCGCTGGAGGACCAGGAGGAGGAGGAGTAGCCTTTGAACCAATCCTCTTCTTGCTTTCGGTCTTGGCATTAGCTACAAGAGTTGGAGAGCCACTCTCTTTCTTCTCAGACAGACCAGTCTTGGACCTTGAAGTCATCTGTCTCATTGGCCTAGGAGGATCTGATCTTAAGATTTTCTTCTCAGGAGATTGATGAATCTCACTCCTAACGCTTGTCATGCTCTTCTTAATCACCTTCTTCTTCTCAATACTAGATTCAACAACATACAAAGTCTTCTCCAACACATCATCACATCTAACCGGTTCATGAGTCTCCGTCTTCTCTTTGTTCTTCAGACTCTTCAGAAGATCATCTTTAGAACTCTTTTTCTCTCTGTTCCTTGAAACTTTCTTCTCCAATACATCATCACTTGTAACATGTTCATCAATCTTCGTCTTCTTCTCTTTTTCCTTCAGAGTTTTCAGTACATCCTCTTTAGAACTCTTGCTCACCTTCTTTACATCAACATTTGTCTTCTTGACCATTTTTACACCAGCAGCTAGGCCACTAGGAGTGATAGTACTACTCTTGGTATCACTTCTCTTGGCCCTTACCCCATCACAAGACTTGGCAACTTCACTAGCAGCAGCATGATCTCTCTTTGCAACATGCAACGACTTGTCAGGTTTAGAGACATTAACCAACGATTTCCTTACCAATCTCAAAGTCTCACCATTCACAAAACCTCCTCCACCTTCAACGTTCTTGTTCTTAACCAACTTCCACGGTTTGATCACCAACTCATCCTCACGCCTCTTCCCGTGCTTACATAGATCATGAGTCGAACTCGCTTGGTTCCCACGGTAACGGGTTTGAGCCTGAGCTTTACCTCCTCGTTTATCTAACGCTCCAGTCGAATGCCGTCTCAGATTCACATTACCATTGGATACTGCAGCTGGAGGAGGAGGAAGAAGAACAGAGGTTTCTTCAGTGAACTTCACTGGTTTTAAATCATCGGAGCAACAACTCTCATGAGGAATCATCTCTTTAACCTGTGAAATATTATCTTCAGCCATCTATCAGAACTGCAGAGAAGCATATACATGTTAGAAGGATCTAAGAAGAAAAGTCAAAGAAACAAAGTTTACAAATTTGGTCTTTCTGATAATCAAAAGACAAAAAATTTTAAACTCATATGTAAACAAAGGCACATAAAGATTAGATCAATGTGGTCTCGATCCTAAACTGTTCAGATCAAATCGAGTATACCACATCCAAACATATTAGAGAAAGAAGAACCTATCTACCAATATTATTATTTTCTTGGGTGTAAATGTTACCAATATTGAACGTTTTGGTTCCATTAGATCAAGATTTACTGGAAATGCTAAACAGGAGAGAGTCTAGTAGATTTGGTATACGATCTCATGTTCTGATCATAACATGATTGGATACAGTAACATATTCCTAAGATTCAAGTAAGAAAGAGTTTTACCTTTAGATCACCAAACTCTCAGAGGACTAAAACAGAAGAACAAAAGTAACTGGAATATAAAATTAAAAACAATAATATAGTTTTGTGTAAAGTTGGTAGTAGCAGTTTCAGAGGAAACAAAATAAAAGAAGAAGAAGAAGAGAAGGAAGTTAGATTTGATTTTTTTTTAGGAAGAATCAAATGGTCAGAGAAAGAGAGGGAAGGTGAGAATCTTCTAACGTTTTTATTGTTCAGTATTGTGATGATGGTAATTGTACATTTTCTAAAAATGATATTAATAATTCAGAACCATATGATTTTCAATACTCAAATCAATTGAACAACACATTTTTTTAGTCAAAAATCATAATGTTTCAGACTCAACAAGAAAGAAAATATGGCAGAAAAATTAATTGAATTCAACTCAAGATCGACATTATGATGTTAACAATGCAATTTTTTTTTTTAAAAAAACAATGCAAATTTTAGATTATAAAAGTCCTAGTAGTAGTATAATCAAATTATATTAAATTAATTGAATTCAACTCAAGATCGACATTATGATGTTAACAATGCAAATCTTTTAAAAAAAAAAAAACAATGCAAATTTTAGATTATAAAAGTCCTAGTAGTAGTATAATCAAATTATATTAAATTAATTGAATTCAACTCAAGATCGACATTATGATGTTAACAATGCAATTTTTTTTTTTTTAAAACAATGCAAATTTTAGATTATAAAAGTCCTAGTAGTAGTATAATCAAATTATATTAAATTAATATGCCTTTTTGACGGATCGGAGACATGAAACAAAGTCTTTTTGTAATTTTTCTAAGGAATGATGCTTTCCGTGATGGACCGACTTTAGATTCTTTTGATTATACATTGGACAAAAAGAGTGAGATAAGATCTAGAGATGCTGACTCCCAAAATATAAAGAGATGCATGCTTTAAATAATTTCTTAATAATTCGTGCAGAAACAATGACATATAATCCAAACTGAAATAAACTTTTTTTTAATGAATGTCAAATTTTCTAAGAAAAAAAAAACATTGAAAACTCAGATTGTTTATAGAAAGTGTGAAATATATGTTAGTTGAAATATGTGTATGTGTGTGTTTTTAAATTAGCATAAGCATTATGCTCGTCATTATTCAATCAACATTTATCACAAAAGCATTTACAAGAGCATTTAGAAGATGCTAATGCTCTCCAAATGCTCTTTACTCAATGCTCTCATATGGAGCTTTTGGTAGAGCATTTGCAGTTAGAATATATAAAAATTTAAAATAATTATATATAATTAATATATTTTATTAAATAGCATAAAAATTATGTTCATAATAAAATAAATAAATTTACATTTTAAAAAATAAAATTTGTGATGAATTATTTTAACTTTTAAAAGAACAATATTTCACATTTGAAATATAATATAACTTATATAATTACACATATCATTCATTATTTTTAATAAATAAAATAAAACAATATATATATATCTATCTATATATTATAAATTAAACATATCTATATTATTTATAAAAAATAAATTATATGTCATATATTAATTTTTCTGATAATATTATATGAATCATTTATCGCTTCTACCAATAGATAAATAATGATAATTTATATATAAATTATCATTATAATTAGTTTATTTTATTTAATAATATCAAAATTATTTTACATCCAAAATAAATTTATATTTTAAAATAATATTTACATTTATTTTTAAATAATAATATTTTATATTTAAAATTTAATTTAATTTTATAATTAAATAAGATTCATTATTTTTAATAAAACATATATTATTAATATATATTATTTTAAAATAAATATATTATATACTAACTTTTATGATAATTTTAAAATTGTATACTGCTACTGCTCTACCAATCATTTTATTAAAAAAATTAATGAGAGCATACAGCTTCTGCAGCATACTGCTTCTACAACATACTGCTACTGCTTCTTCATCTGCTGTACCAATCGAGGCCTAAGTGTTCGGATCATCCTAACGCCTTTCAATCAAAGAGCTAAGTTGACATTTTGGTAGAAAATTTCCTGCAACTTCAAGTCTACCACACACAAACACTACTGTCTGTCAGACACACTTTTTTTTTCTTTCAAAAAAGCCTAATTATGAGCAAGGCTGGGCCTATATTTTATCCGAGGCCCAACATTTTCATCTATATTGCGTGGCCCGTAAAGATAAGTGAGTTAGAAATATATTTAGGATTTGTTTCTTTTTTTAAATGATTTAGGATTTGCTTAAAACAGTAATATAGGATTATTCTATTCTATATGAGGTCGTCTACCATTTTCTTTAAAATTTTATTCTACCTATTTCAATCCCCTTATTTGGATTGTAACTATCAGAGTTATTTTCACCCTTAAAACAACTTTTGGAGTATATATTTTTTTGTTTCTACTAATTAATTGTAGTTTGGTTTTCTCTTGTAACGTATTAGTTTTGGAAAAAAAGTCGACTAGCTTTTGGTCCCAGAAAGAATGTGATTCTTGCAGATGTATGAGTTGACAAAAAAAAATGTGTACTATATGTATTTTATTTATTTTAATAAAATATTCAGATGACAAAAAGAAAGACTTTGAAAGCTAATTGCCAACAAAATAATTAGAGGTTCTGACAAAAAGAGTGGTATCTTTATCACAACATGGTCAAGTAGCACTTTCCACGCGTATCTAGGGCCTCCCATGTGACGACTTGGCTTACGTAATACTAGTATGGTTTTAGAAGATAATCTTGTTAGGATTTTGTCCCACATATAATATATTTTCAAGTCACACAACAAAGCATATAATTATACGGTCGCTAGTTATTATCTAATATATAAGAACAAGAAAACAAAGAAGCATTGCAAGAAGCAAAAATGGTCTCATCTTCTTCTTCATTTGAAGTAAAGATAATCTCAGAATGCTTCGTCAAACCCAAAACCCTCCCTGAAAAATCAAAAGAGCCATACCATTTATCACCATTGGATCATCTGATGCTCTCGTTCCAATACATCCAAAAGGGTCTTCTCTTTCTCAAACCATCTGATGATGCAACCAAACCAAAAGACTTCATGGAGACTTTACTACAAAAGCTTAAAGACT
This sequence comes from Brassica nigra, assembly GCA_016432835.1. Taxonomy (NCBI): domain Eukaryota; kingdom Viridiplantae; phylum Streptophyta; class Magnoliopsida; order Brassicales; family Brassicaceae; genus Brassica; species Brassica nigra. The sequence continues at coordinate 3,356,728 of CM028244.1, forward strand.
CTCTAGCAACAGCTCTTGTCCATTTCTACCCTCTTGCTGGTCGTCTCTCGACCTTGAAAACCGACCATCCGAGAAGATCTTACTCGGTGTTTGTGGATTGTAACAACAGTCCTGGAGCTGGGTTTATCCATGCCAAGTCTGATCTAAGTGTATCAGACATCGTTGGGTCCACACACGTTCCTTTGGTTGTTCAATCTTTCTTTGACCATCACAAAGCGGTTGATGTCGATGGTCAAACCTTAAGTGTCTTGTCGGTGAAGGTAACAGAGCTGGTGGATGGAGTGTTCATAGGATTGTCTATGAACCATTCAGTTGGAGATGGAAATACCTTCTGGAACTTCTTCAACTCTTGGTCCGAGATCTTCAACTCACAAGAAGATGACGTTTGTCTCAAGAATCCTCAGATCTTTCGTGAAGTGTCTGGTCCTATCTGCAGGCTTCCTTACAGCCCACTCAATGAGTCCATTATTCAATCCCACTCTCCGGTTTTGAAAGAGAGAATGTTCCATTTCTCATCAGAAACACTAAGATCGTTAAAATCAAAGGCCAACCAAGATTGCGGAACAACAACAACAATGATGATCTCTACTTTGCAGTCATTAACCGCATTCATATGGAGAAGCATCACAAGAGCAAGAAGAGTACCAAAAGATCAAGAAACCACTTGCAGGTTCGCTGTAGGAACTAGAACAAGAACTGATCCACCACTGCCTACCAATCACTTCGGAGTTTACACCTCTCTCGCAAGCACCACTGCCAAAGCAGGTGACGTGTTGGAGAATGTGTTAGGATGGGCTGCTTCGAAGCTGCACCAAGCCGTAACCGAACAGAGCGGCGAGAGGATCGCTTCCGAGCTCGAACAGTGGTTGAAGTCTCCTTTTGTTTTGCAACCGGATCAGTTTTCTGAACCGAACCTTGTTCATATGGGAAGCTCGCCGAGGTTTGACAAGTACGGAAGCGAGTTTGGGATGGGGAAAGCGGTTGCGGTTAGAAGCGGTTATAACGGTAAGCATGACGGGAAGGTGTCAGCTTACCCTGGGAGAGATGGAGGTGGAAGCATTGATTTGGAAGTGTGTCTTTTGCCAGAGTTTATGGAAGCTTTGGAATCTGATCATGAGTTCATGTCTCTTGTCTCTTCTTCTTGATCCTGTAATATTTCATAGACAACAGAACTAAGGTTTCTCTGTTCTGTTACCACCCTCTTTGGTTCGGTTTGATAAGGTTGTTATTGTTGTCTGATTTTGATTCATTAATGTCAAGAGGATTCTGCAGTTGTTGGAGACAAATGTTTCAGTTTTATTAAGATGAGAGTTGAAATCTTTTGATGAATTTGAGTTGATAGAGAGAGAGAGTTGTAGATATGAAACATACACATAGAGAGCCGTATGTCTGTCTCTATGAGAGTCTAACAAGCTTGGGTGGGGTGTTATCGATTCCGACCGCTTCTTCGATTCCGTCGTGAAACCAAAAAGAAATCACCGGTTTAGTGGAATCGAACCGGTCAAACCACATGAACTGTAAACATGTTTTTTTTTTTAAAAAAAGGACAAGCAGAGTAACCAAACTATATCATAGGGTGACCAACGTGAGCCGAGTGAACTGAATTTAATTACCAGATTGATTATATATACTAAGGTAATCCATTTTAAAATGGGATTTTTAAATCAACAATAATACGTACGTACAAAACTAAACGTAAAATTCAAGTTATTTTAAGCATTTTAAAGAAACATATAAATGGAACCCAATCCATTTTAAAATACTCACTAGATTTTGACCCGCCCTTTGAAAGGGCGGGTATATTTTTTGTTTTAATTTTTTTCTTTGAGATATTTAACTTTTATAATCATATTTGTATTTAAAATTAAAAATATTAATATAATTTTGCTAAGTTAGTAACTATAAACTTGTATCATATGCAATTCAAAATTATTTTTAAACTTTGTTTCCAAAATTTGTAATATATTATATTTTTTAGTAGTCACCTAATATAATTAGTCAACAATATTCAGTATTCAGAAAATCCGATTTGAAATCAACTTGAAAATCAAAGTCTCATATTCTATTAAACATGACCTATATACTCGAACGGTTATTAATTTGTTATATCCAAAACCAATATTAAATCAAACTCTCACCAAAACCGAACAATTTTTTTGAAAAATGTTTTTAGAAAATTAATTTTGATATATATATATATATATATATATATATATATATGTAAATGGATTAATTGGTTTTCACTAACTTTAAGTAAAAGCACATTTGATAAATATAATTTTATCAAATAACCTATTTAAAACCCGTTAAAAAAATAAGTTTATATGAATATTTAATTTTACTAAAAATCCACTTAAACCCTGTTAAACTATATTTAATCAAGTGCTTTGTTAATTGATAAACTTAATGTCTATGTAAAATAGTTAATAGGTGACGGAAATAGATTAGATGTATGGTTGAATAAAATGTAAATGTTTAATGTATGGTTGAATAAATCCCATTTTTGGGTAATATATAAGTTATGTTGTTGTAGTGTATATTTGTTTTAATAACCCGTAAAATCACAATCATGAAAACATAAATTATTACCTGACACACTATTAAAGTAAATATTATAAGTGTGAACTAACTTTAAATATTTTATTTTTATAAATAAATATATAATGATATTAATGTGACCATATTATATTAACTGAATTTTTTAAATTTACTTAAAACATATATATTGATCTCAATTTTAAATTTAATCGTTTCTTGTAAAATAAAAATAAAAAAATATTAAAGCTAATATTATTTATTTGATAGGTTAAATATAAAATAAAAAATATGAACCGGAGAACTAAATATTATAAGTAGAAGATTTTGGGATGATAAATAATTAAATACATGAATATATGGGATGATAAAGAATTGATAGTAATGTTCTAGGAAATAAATACTTATATAGTTGTTGCAATATTTCGTAGCCCTTAAAAATAGGAGGTTATGGAAGGTTGACTATATATTAAGTTATGCAGTTTTCTTTTTTGTTGCAGTTAGATTATACATTATACTTTATGCAGTTATTTAGCCTTTTTTTTTTAAATTAGACTCAACATATATCAATAGGGCATACTTCAACTTTAATAGTATTGACTAGATTCCCCTTTGAAAGGGCGAGTATATTTTTTGTTTTAATTTTCTCTTTCAGAAAATTAATATTCATATCTGTGTTTTTTTGTAATCATATTTTTATATAAATTTTAATCAAAACCTATTTTATAAAATAATATCAATTTAGAAGTTGATTTGGCATACTCTCATTTTTTGTAATCAAATGCCCGTATACCTGTTTCTTTATAATCATATTTATCTATTCTAGATTGATCCGTGCTTCAAGTGTGTGTATAATGTTGGTTTGTAACTTTTTGTTTGTAAATATGTAACATTTTTCTGCAATCTTTTCTTATATGTTATAATATTTAATTATATATATTTTTTACAATATATATTTTAAAAAATTATTAGTAAGAGATTTTGATAACTGTATTGAATTTGTGATGTTGCATAACTATACAATTGTGTTATAGCCATTTCAGATATTAATTTTCACTTTATTTCTAAACAGTGGTTAATTTTTTTAAAATAACAAAGTATAATTACAATTGTGTTTAGTAACTAAATAGATAAAATGTAAACTCAAAATTCATATTATATTAATGATTTTGTTTTACAATTATAAATCGCTTATCTTACATGGGGCTTTAACAAAAGGATATATAAGAAATAAAACCCAAACAATCAACTTCTACTCTTTTATATTATTTTGAAGTTTTCATTTTATTTTCATATTATTTTCAGATTTTAATAATGATACAAATTTTATAAAACAATTTTATTTTATACATATATATATAGTTAATTAATTTTAAATTAGATTTAAAATTAAAATTTGGTTTAATTGGTTGGACGGATTCGACCATGGACCTAGTTACAATGCTAAATCAATGTTCATTCAATTTTTAAAACATTGATTATAGTATATTACAAAATGTCCAGATGATGCTAAATAAGTTAAACATTGTTTGTAGTGCTGAATTTTGAACTTGTGCAAGATTTTATACTTAGCAAAATAGGTTAAAATTATTAATTTTGTGTTCATCAAGTTTGTATAAACATATAAAGTGGACAGTTAAATACAAACAATGCATCCGTTATATGTTCTTTACAATGCATCTGTCTTAATTTATTTTAGTAGCCATTCAGTTTAGGTTTTTTTTTATTATGAATTCAATAGAAGTGGAAGTTTCAATATACTCAATATATTATCATCCACTAACGTATGAATTAGGGTGACATGGTTCCCGAGATTTTTGGGATTAAAGTGGAGGCTGTGGTGGTCTACTTTTCATTTCCTAAACTACCCTTAATGAGTTTTAGTTTTTAAAGCAAAACTGATGGCACAAAAGGTAATATACCAGGGTAGAGTAGGGGCAAATCCAAAAAAAGGATTCTGATTTAATTGTATTGATTGTTCACTTACATTATAGGGACTATCGTCTTCCACGTGGCCGAGTTATTATAATCTATGAATATACAACCCTTTTTTGTCACGTTTCTCCAACAAGCATATACTATAATATATTAATTAAGATCAATAACAATATCTCCTGCAACTAACCATCACTAATTATATCATTGATTCTACTAACTAAACTAGTTGGTAAACAGATATCAAAGCAAAGAAACATTGAAAGAAGCAAAAAAATGGTTTCATCATCTTCTTCTTCTTCTTCATCTGAAGTAAAGATTGTCACAGAATGCTTCATCAAACCAAAAACCCTCCCTGAAAAATCAAAAGAGCCATACCATTTATCACCAACGGATCATTTCACGCTCCCATTCCAATACATCCAAAAGGGTCTCCTCTTTCTCAAACCATCGTCTGAACAGTCTGATGATGATGCAACCAAACCAAAAGACTTCATGGAGAGTTTGCTTCAAAAGCTTAAAGACTCTCTAGCAACAACACTCGTCCACTTCTACCCTCTCGCGGGTCGTCTCTCCACCTTGATAACCGACGGTCCAAGAAGATCTTACTCGGTGTTTGTGGACTGTGACAACAGTCCTGGAGTTAGATTTATCCACGCCAAGTTGGATCTAAGTGTATCAGATATTGTTGAGTCTACATACGTTCCTCTGGTTGTTCAATCTTTCTTTGATCATCACAAGGCACTGAATCTCGATGGTCAAAACATGAGTCTCTTATCAGTCAAGGTACATTGTTTAGGTTCAAGATCTCACATTCATTCTTGTATGTCATTCTTTTTTTTTTTTGGCGTTTGTGTAGGTAACAGAACTAGTAGATGGAGTGTTCATAGGATTGTCTATGAATCATTCAGTTGGAGATGGATTTACTTTCTGGCATTTCTTCAACTCTTTCTCCGACATCTTCACTTCACACGGAGAAGATTTGTTTTGTCTCAAGGATCCTCCAATCTTTCGTGAAGTGTCTGGTCCTCTTTGCATGCTTCCTGTCAGTCCACTTGATAAGCCCATAACCCCATCCGAATCTCCGGTTCTGAAAGAGAGAATGTTCCATTTCTCATCAGAAACAGTGAGATCACTCAAATCAATGGCCAATCAAGATTGCAGAACAACAACAACGATCTCTTCTTTGCAGTCATTAACCGCAGTTATATGGAGAAGCATTACAAGAGCAAGGAAACAACCAAATGATCAAGAAACTAGATGCAGGCTTGTTGCAGACAATAGATCAAGAATGGATCCACCAATGCCGATGAATTACTTTGGTGTTTACATCTCAGCTGCAGTCACCACTGCCAAAACTGGTGAACTGTTGGAGAATGGGTTAGGATGGGCTGCTTCAAAGCTGCATCAAGCTGTAACCGAACACACTTGGGAGAAGATCGCTTCCCAACATGATCAATTGATGAAGTCTACACCAGCAACACTTTACAATCCGAACGTTGTTCATATTGGAAGCTCGCCGAGGTTTAACAAGTACGGATGCCAGTTTGGGATGGGGAAAGCTGTTGCGGTTAGAAGCGGTTATAACAGTAAGTATGATGGGAAGGTATCAGCTTACCCTGGGAGAGAAGGAGGAGGAAGCATGGATTTGGAAGTCTGTCTTCTCCCAGAGTTTATGGATGCTTTGGAAACAGATCAGGAGTTCATGTCTCTTGTCTCTTCTTCTTGATACTATTTTGTCTGATCTGATGGAACTTTATGTTGGTTTGTTAGTTTATGAGTCAATAAGAGTTTTCATTAACAAACTTGTTTTCTCTTAATCAAAACGAACAAAGAGTATATACATTACACACTCTCGCAAAGAGGAGCCAAAAAAGCACCTTCGTGCCACTTTATATGTTCCCAGCACATTATGTAACTCTAAACGCTAAAAGAAGTATAAATCAAATCTCTAATACTAAATTCTCCGAGACATCTAATCAAGGGTTTAACTCTCACCTCTCTTGTTCATCTCACTCCAGCCGCCTTCAAAGTCTCAGGATTCCTCTGACCATACTGCGATTTTCGATCACCTTCCAAGCATACTCGAGCGGGAAATCCATAGATGAGACTCAGACATGTGAACATGTGTGAATTGTGTAAAGATATACTTCAAAGCTCATCATAACCCGGAAAGAGGCAGCATATCAGTGGAAGAGCGCTTGTTCGTCTCACTCTTGATCTTAGGCAGCATATCAGTGGAAGAGCGCTTGTTCGTCTCACTCTTGATCTTTAACAACAGAGGATAAATAAAGAACGGTTTAGATTCCTTCATGGTTGGTTTAGAAGAAAATCCATCCATTTTCGGACAGGGCCAAAATATGTAATACCTGTGCTTCTAGTTCTGCAATTCTCTGTAATGACGCTTGCTCTATGCACACACGGCGTTTGCGTTCTTCGTCGAGTAAACATGTCATCTTATACCTTAGCTCAGCCATTTCTTGCGTAAGGTCTTCCGCTTCTTCCTTCGCTTTCAGTTTCTCCTGTTTCAGTTCGTCCTGCACATACCATAATATCACAGCGGAACTAGTTAGAGTAACCCTTTTCACAAAAGATAGGAAATAGAAAGCCTTAGTTTTTCAAACGTACCTTGAGCCGCTTCACGAGATCTTCGTGCAGCTGTATCTGTTTCTTCATACCCTCCATTTTATCAATCAAAGTTACGTTCCGGGGAAGTTCTAGTTTCTTGATAATTGCACCGAAACATTCACTGTCAGACACAAAACCAACCAACACTGTTAGTAACGGGGATGACACAAAAGTTAGTCGTAATAAGCTGGAACTCACCGAACTTCACTGGACAGTGGAAACACATGGCTCAGCTCAGCGAAGAAGCACTCTGCATCCAGGGGCTGCTGTTCGTTTTCACTTTCTAACCGTTCTTTAGTACTTTGAAAAAACTCTTTGATACTCTTTTCAGACGCGGCGATTCTCTCTCTCAGCTCTTCGTTTTGCTTCTCAAAGGACTTGGCATTCTCTACCGCCTCTTGAGACTGAAACTGAACCTCTTCGAATATTCCTCTTAACTGATCTTTCTCTTGGATGCTTTCTTCTTGAATTTTCACTGCATCAACGAGTGCTTGCTCCAAGGCTGTTATATCAAGCTTCATGCTTTCTATTTCACACAGGGACTCCAATGTCAAGGACGAGATGGTCTCCTCCAGTTTCTCTACAGAAAGAGACGAACACTGTAGCTCAGTCTCTTTGCTCTCCAGTTCTTGCAACAACAGCAAATGCTCGGATTTAGACATACACAGCTCCTCTCTCAAAAATCTAACTTCTTCTTCCAGGTTCCCTGATTCAGCCAGTTTGGATTCAAGACTGTGCACATGCTCATTGAGATAATTCACGTCCTTGCTTTTAAAAATCAGTTGATCTCGCAAGTAACCTACAAGACAAAGAATAATCGAAGCTGAGAGTTGCTAGTACAGAAAGAAACTAAATTGCTTGGCTCAGATAGGGAGCTTACCAATTTCTTTATAGCAATTCAACAACTCTATCTCCATGGTCTGAATTCTTGCAGTGTCTTCTAGGCGAGATTCAGATAATGACTTTGAGTGGAGTTCCAATCTCTGTGGTAAAGAGAAGATATATGTCACAAGAGAAAGAGAAAACAATTGCCCTCAAAGACAAATAGTATTAAACAAGAAGAAGAGAAGAAGTTACTCTGACTAGTTCGATACTGTGAGGCTGCGATTTTCTCAGCAAGTCCTTCTCTTTCCTTAGCTGCCAATAACAAAAACCAAAGAGATCACAAAACAAAACTCAAAACTTCATTAATATAAGAGTTAGAAACTGATTCACAATGAGTATCCGAGTCCAACGTAAGTATATATAAGAGGAGTATATAGCTGGAGACGAAGAAGAAGGTTAACAACCTCCATGCGTGTTGAACCAAACTGGAGAAGCTCATCAGCATCAAAGGAGGAGTTGTCGCTATCACCTCTGGAACTACATGCGGAGCTGCTACTCCTTCCTGAGAAACTTCCCGAGCTACTCGACATTTTAACAACAGGAAACTACAACTGCAAAGGCAACCAACATTTTATTAGCCCATAGAGACACTTTTGTCACTGTCTTTTTTTTTTTTTGGTGTTCTAATCCAAAATGTCAAATCAGATTAGACTAACAAAAACAGCTATACGTCAACTTCACAGTGATAGTTATGCGCTATAAATAATGAAAAAAAAAATGATATGAAATGTTCCTGATGGTTTTCTATTCGATTCATCTGACGTAACTGGGGAAAGCTAAAAACTTTCCGAGTAGAAATTCAATTCAAACAAGGAAGGATAATATCACAACAATAACAACAGCGAACATGAGGAGGATTAACTGTGCACAGATACAAGATAGCAGGAAAGGTTTAACCTTTTTGCTAATAATAGCGCCGACGATGAATTTGATCGGAGAAGGTAATCGGAGATGATTATGATTGTCGATTATTTTGAATTCGGGGAGGATGATGCACCCCCAAACAAAACAATTAATTCTCTTTCGGTGTTTCTTCAAAACGTATGTTAAAGCCAGAGATGAGTAAAGATGACAATGAGCTTCTCTGGCTGCTTCCCTTGTTTTAAAACGGATAAAAAACAGGTCGAATCGGGTCAGGTGGGGTCCAAGCTTACCTGTCTGTTAGCTCCCTTGATCGGTCGGAGAATTGTTTTTTTTTTTAAAAAAAAAGTCAAACGTTTCTGATTTGTTTCAGATTAAAAATATACAGTGTGATTGAGTCAGTCTTCAACAACTCCAAAAAAATATTCATTCTCTTCTTTGAATCCCCTGTGGATTTTTTACAAGTTTTATATAAGCGCTATGGACAAAATAAAATGATCAAATTCATTTTTTAACTTACAAGTTCAGTTTCCCATATTAAGATACTCCAAACTGCAGAACAACAAATGTAAATAAAATCTTGTGTAAATAACACAAAGCAAAAACCAAAAATGTGTTTCAGGACAGAGAAGAGAACACACTCAAGTCACGCGTAGCACCGTCTCCTTGATAAAAAGGCAAGTCATCGCTTTGCCATGTCATTTGTATATAATAATATAAACACACACACAGATACCATTACACACACATTACACGCCTTCATATATGTTACGTACATGCGTGTTCATAAGAATTTCAGCAGAATCACACCATTACAGAGATTCTAAGTGAGAGAGAGAATTTTACAACAAAGTTTCTTACACGAAAGACACGTTGATCTGATCCTCCTTCATCAATCCAACCTGCTTCAACAACAACAAAACTTTAACGAATGCAAAGATTACCATTTACCAATCCAAATCTATCTTTTATTATGAGTCAACTTACGAACTTATGGAGATGTTGAAAGACAAGTAGTATTTCATTTATCAACGCCTATATCGAGTCCTTTGGAGCTCATCATCACATTCGAATCTATTTGCTTATCAAACTTCTTCTTTCTCCTCTCTTCAAACTCTTCGTATCCTTCCATCTAATATATATTTACACAATAGTTACGTTACACAAAACATAGTTCCAAGTGTGTTCCTTTTGAGGTTGCGGAATAAACTTCTTATTATTATATTGACTTTACCAGCTGAAACTCATCCATGGAGATGGGATTGTTGTGCAGAGATAGATTTTGCAGACTCTTGCAATCTTTCAGCAATCCATCTGGTATCTGATAAAAAAAAAGACCAGTAAATGTTAAAGAGATTTCACAGGAATAAGATAGAAGGTGAAGGAACATTAATTGCTCTACCTGTTTTACTTGATTGTCGTCTAAGCAAAGTGACTTTAACTGAATCAGATTGCAGAGTGATGCAGGGAGCTCTTCAACAACGTTATCTGCAAGGATATCCCGATTCACGATTAGGCTTTGGTTTGAAGAAACAAACCGCAACGGAAAGTCCACAGAAAAACGATTGTTTTGTTATATTTCTGAATCACACCAGACGATTTAAAAGGAAACATAATTTGTTTAGAAGTGAAACATACCATTAGCCTGTACTTCTTCTAAAGAAGCACAGCTGCCTAGTGATTCTGGAAGGGATTTCAATCTGTTATTTGATACATTCAACAGAACTAGCTGCATTTCGATAAGAAGAGAGCAAGCCAATTTATTAGAGAGACAGCTAACTAGAGCTAAGCTTTGGAGGGGGTGAATGAAGTTAAACACGTACATTGCGAAGACTACCAATAGTATCAGGCAAGTATATGAGCATATTTCTTGAGATTGATAGTTGCTCAAGCCTTATCAACTGACCCACTGCAAACAATAATAATAAAGACACAATGTCGTTTTAAGATAGACACACAAAAAGAAACAAAGAGTAAACTTGTAATAAAGAGAACTGTTCTTACATTCATCAGGCAAACAGCTGATGCGGTTTCCATCAAGCATCAAAACTTTGAGAGACTGAAGTTTCCCAAGATTCCCAGGAAGGCGTTCAATTAGATTATCAGCAATTAACTGCCAAAAATTCAGCATTTTTATTAACTCAAATCATCAACACTTTCAAGAGACCATTCAAGAGAATCACGGAACAGAGTTAACATCCAAATCAACTACCAACAAGCATTCAATAGAATCAAAGTAACTGAGAATGATAAATCTGCGGAAAATGTACAGAGGGAGTCAAAAGTTTGTCTCTCACCAGACGCTGCATATTGACTAACTTGCTGATTTCTGCAGGAACATCAGCTGCACGAATAACAAAAAGTCATTCAACTACTACAACTCTAAAACACAATAAAAAAAAAGAGATAAAGACAAGGACATCAAAGGAAGCAAAAGAAGAAAAAACATACAGATCTTGTTGTGTGTTAGATCGAGTGTCCGCACTGCTCTCTCCATGTCAATCACTACATCAGGAAATGTCTGACTCAAACACAAAACCAAATCAGTAAGGACATAACCAATTAAACCACTCCAAAATCCCCAAAAACAGATTCTTTCATGAGCAAGCAAAACAAAGTTTGTGCCTTTTCGCTTTATCAAAAGTCAGAAACTATAACATCAATCATTCATCTCTACAGTTTTTTCACTTTTTTATCATATGAAAAGAGATTATATCTAAAAATCAATTACATACCTTGAGTTTGGAGTCGCGGAGGCCAATAATGCCGGTGGATCGCCACCGCTTTATCCGACTAGCTTTTGAACCACCTGCTGGATTGCTCGCGCAACACCACATTCTTCCCCTGATTCTACGCTCTGTTGATTATGATTTTAGATGATTATTATAAAATAGAATAATCTTGTAATGGAGAAAAATCTTGAAACCCAGAAAGTTTCAAAAGGAATTGAGATTGATTTTGGGTAGAAAAAGTTAGCAGATTTTTGACGATTGAGGTTTAGGTGAGGGTGTCAAGTCCAAAAATAAATACTTTAAATTAGAAAAAGTTGTTTTCAAATTTATTAAAAAAAAAATCCTAAATTAAATGAAAGTGGAGAAGGACTCTTGTCAGTTAAAGATCCACAATTTGATTCCATCATGCTTTGTAGACTATTTTAGCTTTTTATCAATAGCTATGATTCTTAACAAAATTAACATCTAATGGTGGATTCTTTTGAGTCTTTAGAGAAAAATACATGAACCGAGAATACAACCAAAAATCACAACCGATATGAATAAATTCATTATCTTCAAATCATAAAACATCCTAGTGGTCCGCTCTACTTCAAAGACAATTATATGAAGCAAGATTCAAGAAACAGAGAGACTATCTTTCACTAAAACCGAAGATACATAAAGTGTTTTGTACTGGAACAAACTTATAAAGAACGATTCTCATTGCCACCATCGACAAGGGCTTTAAGACTCTCGCGACCTAAGGCATACATGTGATAGGAAGAGTTCAAGATATCATGAACCTAACAAGGGGAGCCACTAATAGCTCATCTCTCGAGTGTATAGCTTCCTCCACGATTTATAAAGCCACACACATCAACACACCGTTAAAAGACAACCTCGAGAGGCAAAACAATATATAAAGCTTCGGTTCTTTTCACTATAACCCATCGAACTCCCAACTTCCTCACTACAAATCCAGACCGATAAAACATTAACAAGCTCCAAGAATTGCCATTACTAAAATATGAAAACGGTTCACCATTATTATAACTACTGTGATTCACATAAATACAGAGGAAAATACTATACTACAAGACTTCATTAAGTTAATGATATCAGGAGATTTAAACCGACGAGCCATGTTCTCGTCATCATCAGCTTTTGGTGTCCAAGGAGGTATACTGAAGCCTGTTGTTCGTTGCAGCCTTCTCGCTGATCAGCTACATAACCAACACATATTATCACCTCGAGTCCAATTACATACAAGAGAGAAAGAGTGAAGAGAGAAAGTAATGTACTGAGCAAGTCGATCACACAACTTCTTCTCCCACCTTGCATGATTGCTTCTTCAACTCAAGAGTACACGCTCATCCGATTTTATCAAAACAATACAAATAAACAACCACCCTAATCTAAACCCATAAAGAAACACCCATCCGAAGAAACAAACGCAGATCGATCCCGAAATAAACATTACATATACACCCCAGAGAGAGACAGAGAGAGACAGAGAGATAGAGAGAGAGAGAGAGAGAGAGAGAGAGAGAGAGAGAGAGAGAGAGAGAGAGAGAGAGAGACAGACAGAGACAGAGACAGACAGACAGACACATACAGACAGACATTTACACATACAGACGATAGACATTACACCATAGATGGATTTAGGAAGAGAGAGGAGAGAGAGAGAGATAGATAGAGAGAGAGAGATAGAGAGAGAGAGAGAGAGAGAGATATATAGAGAGAGAGAGAGAGGAGGAGAGAGAGAGAGAGAGAGAGAGAGAGAGAGAGAGAGAGAGAGAGAGAGAGAGAGAGAGAGAGAGAGAGAGAGAGAGAGAGAGAGAGAGAGAGAGGCTTTGTGCTGTCTCTTCTCTCCCGGCTTAAGAAGAGATTGAGATGAGGAGAAGAAGAAGAAGAAGAAGAAGTCAGAAGGAGACACAATCCCTTCTCTTTTCGGACCTTTCGCCACGCTTCACATCGGGGCGTGCCACGTCGATACGGACCCGATCCTTCAAAGCCTTAGCGAAGGATTGATCCTTGCCTTTTCTCCATTTTTTATTATTTTCCAAACCGAAAACACCTATGTTCTCGGGCCAAGGATTCGCAACGGACCTCCGTTGCGCATGCTCTCACTATCTCAAGTGCCAACCTTTGAAAACTGGAAGATTGGTAAAGACCCAGAGACACAAAAAAAAAAAAATCAACCCAGACACTACTTTTGTCGAGATCCTCGTCTATTTAAAGCCCCGAGACTCACATTGCCTAAGCCCCATGTTTCATCGAGTTCAACTACACTAGTCAAATCTTCAAGAACCAATTTTGTGGAACCATATATGTTGTTGTAACTTGCAAGTCTTTGAAAATCTAAACATTTTAGAGTAAGAGGATGAAACCTATTGCAAGAAAGAAAACAAAAACAAAAGTAGTCATTTCAACCCTTTTTCACTAACCCCTTCCTCAAGCAACTGCAGGCATTCCCACTTACAGTTATTATACAATTCGGACCAATCACTGATATAACTCAAAATTCAAACCGGACCATACAAACCAATTTGATGCGAGAGAAAAACCAAACTGTGTAATTTTTTTCAGAGGTTTTACAAGTGGGAAACATTTACAAGATAAAATAATACATCAAAGAAAAGGAACATGCTTCCTCTAAATAATAATAATTTACATACATAATTCTTCCTAAAAAATAATACATAGTTTAACAAGTTCTGTACCAGTTCCATTCATGTCATGACTCATGACACTACACCACTATGAGAACTGCCAAAAAAATCTTGGAACCAGACTTGTCTAACATTCCATTCGTTAGACAGAGAGACGAGATAAGTAAAATACACATATATTTGAAGGCTTCTATTAGACAGTGACTAACCAGTTGAAGCAGAAACCAATACTTTCTTCTTTTTTAAGTTAACCTTACAGCCATTTCTTGAAGCAGAGCTCGTTTCTGTGATGCGTTGATCACCTGATTGGTTTCTGCGTTCTCTAGAACATCTGTGATTATAGCCGCTGCGTGACCCAGTGGCTCCTCCGCTGCTCTCTTTAGCATGAAAGCCTGTGGCAAGTCAAGGTCATTGTGAAAACAAACATCATTTTACAATATACTGCAACTTTTTGTCAGTACTTAAACTCGGATTGGATCTAGAACTCTTGATTAGAGAAGTGGAGTGAAAGACCTGGCCATGGTGCGATATGGTTAAGGTACATGGTTGTTGAGACCAAGGTTCCCCATCGATTTGCACAGGCAACGGCGCACAAAGTTGTATCTTGACTGATTGCCCCTGAGCTAACCTTCTGGCTTGAGATAACCCAACCTGAAAGATGTGGAGAAAAGCACAGTTGATGTTGTGTTTACAAGATAGCATACACATAGAACCTGTAAGATGATCATTATCGTACCTGGAGTTTGCCAAGGTGCCACGTTCCAGATATACTCACGACTTCTACTACCTTGTCGTGCATAGACTGTGGATCAAAGTTTTCATATGTTTCATCTTCATTCTGCCATAGATCCACACCTCCCATGTAACTTCCGATGTTTGCAACAAGTACTCCTTCCGCATCCTTCAGAGATTTAACAGAGAGAATTTACATCATTAACTATCATTCTGTAAACTAGTTTTCTGTGACTTACCTCAGGAACCTCGATGTCAACACCATCCACCTCAACTCGAACTTGCCACGGGAAATCTTCGAATGTTCTGTCCATTATACTCCTTGCACCTTCTCTAGCATATAGGACTTTGTTCATAAACTGCACATACAGAGCATTCAAATGTCAGTTCATGAACTGAGATTAACAGTTTAGCTTCTCTACAACAATGCTAGTTAAATCTTACGACTAAGAAAGGTATTAAATTCAGAAGTCCTGAGGTTTATTGATCACCTGGCTATAAAATCTCTCTGGATTCTCTTCCCGTAGATTGTGAATATCAAGGGCTACCTTCGCATCACACCCAACCCCTGTTAAGATTCACAGTATAAGCAAAAAATTCATAAGCTTACAGGTTTCAGGACAGCAATAAAATCATTAACAAGGATTTACATATTAACACTGCGCAGGGTTCAAAACAAACCTCAAGCATGAAGATATTAAAAGAGGTTTTGAATTTAACTGACCTATATAATTCTTCATATATTTTAGCGGCTGGAGTTGCTTTCCTTGTTGATTCAGAATCGATACCTTCCAACGATCAAGGACAGTGACTGCAGCATGCTCTATGTTCTGTAATACCGTAGATAAACCTCCTTGTCTCTCAACAGAACCCAAACCACCACCCCAGTTCAATATCCGGGCTAGATCATTCCCGGTTCCCGCAGGCAGGATAGCAACCGCAGGAGGAGAGACAAAATTCTGTTTGTCTATGGCATCCAATACCCAACCAGCAGTGCCATCTCCACCACAAACAAGAACTCTAAAGTGAGGAACCTTCCTGAAGAGGACAAGTCCCACTTCTGGTCCCTGCACTGAACTCAATTCACACACCTGCACGAAACGGCTCCATCAATAAACTCAGACAATGACAAGTTTACAAGGCAGCATACTCTTACCTGCACTGGATTTAGAAGAAGATTAAGGCGCTGCCGAAGAGAATCACCTCGTTGAGCCCCACTCTTTTTGTTAATGAAAACCAACAACGGTCTTGCATCTGAAGGCAAATCAGCAAGCTCATACTTAAGTTTCGACCTTAGTCCCTGATATTCATCTTTCTTACCAAAAGACCCGCTTCTTTTAACACTGGGCTTCTTCTTCACCTTCCCATTGGTATCGCTATCCCCGTGAGAGGAACCTCCATTCACAAGGCTGCTAGAGTTTTCCAACACGGCGTGGGTCCCATTAACAGCCGGAACTATATCAGCTGTGCTTTCCGTCGATTCATCACAGTTGCCACCGCTATTACCTGAGTCAACCAAAGTTTCATTACCTTGCTTGTATTTTTTGCTGATACTGGCACGGACGGTAGATGCAAGTTCATTTGCACCATGCGTGATTGTGCTCAAAAACCCTCCAGAAGGATTCCGTGTCAGTTCCTTAACGTATAGAGGGCACAAAATCAACCTCCTAAGAGGGCCTAGATCACAAACATCACCCGTCTCATTCGACATATTACTGTGACAGTCAACATGGACAAGACGCTGACACCATAAGCAGCACCATATAGGAGAACCCCCAAGAAAGGAGCTACTGCACGACTCGTCACAGTAGCTACAAAACGAGGATTCATCAGACTGATCAGCACCTTCCGTCCACCGCACTGCCCACTGGTGCACCACATGCTCGTACCCAACCATGGAGACGCATTTGCAATCTTTAGGCGCACTCGAAGAACAACTAAAATGAGCTGCCGCTCCACAGATCGTGCACCTTTGGATAACACTTTCAGAAGCCACAATTGTCTGAGAAGGCGACATCGACTTCAAGCAAACACAGCAGTTCGAGTTCTTGGCACGAGATACAGCAGAGTCGCGTTCCCAGCTATGTGGAGCAACAGGAGTCCTATGCCGTGCCTTTGGGTTTTTCTTAGACCTGGCGATGGCTTTTGTCCAGCTTAAGTTGATGTTTCTTCGCCACTGAGAAGCAGTGTAGGCTATGGTGAGAATACCAACAAGGGCGGCAACAAAGCAAGTGAAGATGAACCCGCGAGACTCAACCATATCAACTTGATTCTTGCTGTTCCACCAGGGGAAGAACATCCCCATTTCTCCATCGTCCTCCATTTTTTTCTATGTTGCAACTTCAACACGTGTGAAGTTGGAGCCAATCAGAAGCCCAACAAGATTCTTGGCTTGGTTAGGACCCACAAACAGGAAATCAATGTACTATTCAAAGTCCATAATCCTCATCATCCATCCATCCATCACACTTCAACTATAAAAGAAAAAAAAATCTTCTGCCCTGTCCAGGAAAAGTACATTAACACCCAACCAATTTTTTAAAAACAATCGTTTTCATTAGAGAAAGAAAGCGACTTGGCATCACAAATTTCCACAAATTACTTAAGGCTAACAATATATATTAAAAAAAAATTGACTAGCAGAAAAATAAATGCTTGGTTTGCTCAGATTCAAACTAAATTAATTGGAACTGACTAATAAGAATCAGACTTCAAAGAAAAGACTTTGGTACTTAATCTTAATCAATGCTTGAAAAAAACACAAACTTTATCCATGTTTGATAGATATTTTCTGATCATTATCAATGTTTTCTCTGTAATAATCAAATGAAAATCAGAATAAGAAGAACATGAGGCAAAAGGGGGGGAAACACGGAAGGAAACCCTAACCTTCCTTCAAAAGGGACAGAAAAGAAGATGATCAGACGAAAGCAGCACTAGAGATCGAGCAGCAACCGAAAGGAGAGAAGAAAACACACACAATCGACGCACCAAGCATGAACCTTTTACTTCACCGGAGAAATTCCCAAATCGAATTTTGTTTTTTGAAAAGCAAGATGATGCTCTCTCTCGAGTTTATATAATTTTAATCTTCGTTTGATTTATTCGCTCGCTCTATTTATATATTTCTCCTGAACTTTTTATAAGTAGAAGAAGTTTATAAGAAAGAGAAAGATTCTGCGCGCAAGAGAGGATTAATTTTTAATCTCGGACTCTGGAAAGCAACGTGTCTTAACAAGTTTATGTCGGCAAAGGCTCGGCCCATTACTGTCTTGAGACCATTTATAATTTCATCTTAACCAATCATTTAAAAAAAAAAAAATTACAATATTTTACAGTAACTACTAATTACAACGTATACTATATATCTTATTTCTTACATTAGTGTCTTTAAAAATTATTATCATAGTTTTAAACATAATATAAATATAGTATGTGTTTTGTCGCACATGCGGACATAATCTTCTTTTTTTGGACATAATCTTCTTACAAATTTTACCATAAATTTAATATAAATTTTATTAGTTTATTCACTAAACTCTAATTTTAAATGTTAGAATATTTTTGATTGAAAATATTTTTTTAAATAACATCCGATAAATGATATTTAAAATAATTTTTCATTATTTTATATCTTATTAATTAAAACCATTATAATAAGTTATTTACGTTCTTAAAATTTTGAATACAACAAAAAATTATTATATATAACAAATTTTTTCATCATATATATAGTTATTATTGTATTTAAGTTTTATATTGGACCTAATTTTAAAATGGGTTTTGCAGTTTTTGCTGGTTTACCATTAGTGCCTATTATTTCTTGTTTTATATTTCTAATTTTTATTTTATGATTTTTATTTAAATAATCGTTTGTAATTTTTATATAGTATTATTCATTTATTTTGTATCACTTAATTATCTTATGGCTAAGAAGATGTTAACAAGTGAAGCCTTTGTTAGGTGGGTTTGGTTACAAATAGTCCATCAGTGGCCCACACTATACCAACTCTAGCATAACCCTCTTCCTTCCGAAGAGAGTTCGGTTTCATTTCATTTACGAACCATCTGCTCTGGACCCGAGCCTCGGACTTTTCTTCCGAATCCGAACCTCGGTGTTGCTCCTGCCCCCGCCGTTGAAAATCTTCCCACTGCTTTCGATCACTTTATCTCTCTCTCTCTCTCCCTCTTCCCTTGATTTCGTTAATTCTTGAATTCGGAAAAAAAAAACCCCAAAAGTATTTGAGGTTGGAGAAGAAAGGATTCCACTTGTTGTAGATTGAAGTGTTAAGTAAGTTCAAATCTTTGTTTCCCTTTTTAGAAACCCTAATTTGGTTTTTTATCCAAACGATTTCGTGGAAGGTGTCGGTAGGATTAGAGTCTAGGGAAGCTCTTGTTTTGAGGTTGAATTCTCGGTTTATGTTAACCAGAGGTTCGATTTGGTGTGCAAATTGTGTTGTGGCGGTTTTGATCTCGAGTGGATTCGCGAGATTTCATAGAGATTCTGTAAAAAATAATTTCTAAAATTAGCTGCCATGAGGAGTATAGAGTTTAGTTTAGAGCTGGTTTTTAGTGTTAAGATCTTGATGACATTTACTGCAAATGAGCTCTCAAGTTTAAAGGATTTAGGAGCATATAGAGTTTGTTATAGTTTCTAGAGTTAATTTGAGCTAATAACTATTCTCTGAGGATTCTCCTGCGTGGAGATTTGTGTGAATAAATGTTTTGTTATATAATGAATCAGGTTGTGGATTATGCCCAATGGTTTTCTCTTTCTTGTGAACAAATAGTTACTTCTTCTTCTTTTTTTTTTGTTTCACTGTGTGCTTAACTTCAAATGTTTTGTTTGTTTAACAGGAAACCTTGAGTATTCCGAGCATGTCAGTTAGAGGTAGCTTATGAATTCTCGGGGGAAAAAGGTGTTGGAAATGTTCCTTTTTACATTAAGTTTTAATATCAATGGAGACACTATCTTGAACTCTTTCCTGTTTCTTTTGAAGGTCCAGATATTTAAAATAATCTATAGGAGCTGAAATCTATGCCTGGAAACGAATATGGAGAGAGGATCCACAATTTCTTTGGACAGGAGGGTTTATCCCAAGACCAGCATCAGTCTCAGGTTGTTGACGGAAGCTGGTCTGGTTTTAGTAACGGTTTAGGTGGGAGCCAGAGGCAGATAGACCCATCTCTTATTGCCAATCTTAAGAGTTATAGCTCACAACAGTCTGGTATGCATTTTGTTCCCTTATGACTGGGTGTTACACGGTTTATGCTCTGTTTTATATGTTTCGTTTTTAGCTTCTAGCTTATTCTGTGGGATATTGGTTGCTTGTTGCTTATTACAGATGATCCTGAGAGAGGGCAACCTTCAAATTCACAGCATGGTTTTACGCAGCAGCAGCAGCCTATAAGGTCTGAGTACTCCAGAAGTCTGTTGCAAGATAGTCAGCAACTCACAAATGGGTACATGCATGGGCAGGCAATGCCGAATGGGTCAAGTTTTTTGGGAATGGATGTAGCATCTAGTAGGGATAACTTACCAGCGAAAGGATTCTCTCCGAACCTTCACAAAACTCCCATGAGGTTTGAGATGGGAGAATCTCCGGTTAATTACGATTTCTTTGGCGGTCAACAACAGCTAAATAGCCAGCTCCCTGGCATGCTCCAGCCTTTTCCGAGGCAGCAGATGACATTCAATGATATGCAACTACTGAAGGAGCAAGCTATGGTTAAGCAAATGCATGAATATCAAATTCAACAACAGCTTCATAAGCAACAGCTAGAGGCCAGGCAGCTCAATTCTTTGAATTCGAATGGAGTTAGTGGAAATCGCTCAAGTAATTATCAGTCACATCCGTTGATTAATGGCGTCCCTCTTCAGGATGCGCCTAGTAACAATTGGCAGCCTGATCTTATGGCGGGAAATACAAACTGGATGCATCGCGGCATTGCGCCAGTTGTTCACGGTTTGTCCAGTGGGCAGGCGAACTTAATGGCACAGCAATTTGAACCTTCCTTATACGGTATGCCTCTTGGTGGGGTAAATGCATCTCAAAATTCATTTTCTTCCGTTCAGATGAACAGAATACCTGCGCAGCATGGTTCCTCTCACATCAATCAGCCTACTTCATTTGGGAATCAAGGTGATGTGCAGGATGGTCGTATGCTCCCTAGATCCCCATACCAGGAGAAAGTGTTGTTCTCCCCTACATCAGTTCCAGATTCAACTAATAGGCCAAATTCTGAAAGTTTCCAGCTTGATGATTCCCGTGAGAGAAACATTTCAGTGCAGGAGAAATTTGGTCAGATGGAGAGTTCTGGTCCATCAGAAAAATCATATATGAAAGAGCCTGAAAATGTTACTGCGTTACAGAAGTCAACGACATTAGATCCAGCAGAAGAAAAGATTTTGTTTGGTTCGGATGATAATTTGTGGAATGCATTTGGAAGCAACGCTGATATGAGCTTGACTGGAAATTGGAGTGCTCTTATGCAATCAGCTGTTGCAGAAACATCCAGTAATGATGCAGCCTTCGGTAGTATGGCCCAGAATTTGGGTGTCACGGCTTCAAATGTACCAAGTGAGAGACTCCACAGTGATTCTACTCTGACATCTGCTCATCATGTGCATGAAAACGGTGTGTTGGAGAAGCCAGTGGCTCAACGTAGTCAGCTGGCAGGAAATTTTTTTAATTCTCCAAGCTTTGGGATTGATGGACAGAATAATTCGTGTCCTGTTCAAAAGAATGAGAGCATTGAAGATAGGTTTGGTATCTGGAAGTCTGCTTCTAACCCTGGTTTAGCTGCTCCGGTTGAACAGAAGAATCATTTCTCTCAAAATCTACAAATGCATGATAACTCTGTGGAGAAAGCTATCCCTCGAGTAAATTCTAGAGATGGCAGTCATATTCTTGAGTCATATGCGAGTAATAATGCCGGTGAAGTCATGGCTGATACAAACAGAATGGGGAACTTTGGAAAGGAGAACTCAAATGATAGTTCTAGATTGAAATTCTCACAACAGTCTTTAACGCACGGGTTTAAAAAAGATACTCAGGTAAATGCCCCTGATTTGTCTATGTTTCATGGTGGTAAAGAAACACAAGCTGGTCATGTCGGGAGTAGGCCATCGATAAGTAGAAAATTTCAGTATCATCCCATGGGTAATGTTGGCATCACTGATGAGCCTAATCGAGAAAGAACTTTGGAGCAGGTTTTTGTAGGAAATCAAGGGTACTTTGGGCAGACAAAGTCTCTGGGTCAGCCACCAATAAACATGCAAATTGATAGGGTAAATTCTTATCCGTTGGTTTTTGATTGAGCAATGTTTTAGAAATCTAAATCCCTCTGAACATTCTTTTTGCTTCATTATGGTAGGGACATGTTTCACAAAACGACTTGAATTGCAGAAATGAGGCTTATAAAGGAATGGGTTCAGAAAATTCACCTACTGCTTCAGCTGACAGACGTGTTGATTTATGTAATCAAGTGAAGAGTGCGTCAAGGTACTCGTTCTTTAGGCTGTATAGGTTTTGTTAATTATTCACCCTTTGATTGCGTTTATAAGATTATTTAGTATATGTGCTCTTTGATAGATAGTTTTCAGCTAACTGACAGAGTTACCTAACTATGTCACCTTAAACTCAATGTTCTCATTAATTTTCCATTCGGGATGTATATTCTTACTGTGTCAAGTAACTCTTATTCCCTATTTGCTTGTAATCGCCTTTCTAAAACTTCTCCCCCTGCAGGCAGCCTATGCTAGAGCTTCTTGACAAGGTGGACCAGTCGCAAGAGCATTCGTTGGAAACAGATATTTCTAGGATTTCCGAAGCAACACCCTCTGCTGAAAATGGTGGTCAACTTCGTCATAGTCAGTCATCTGCTTCTCAGGGGTTCAGTTTACAGCTTGCTCCGCCATCTCAACCAGCTGCCTCACCTGATGACGTGCAATTGTCTATGAAATCTTTGCAGCCATTGAATTCACTTCATACAGCCCGTGAAAAGGGAATAAGTCAATCAAGGTTTGCTCCGTGGGCATCTAATCAATCTTCTCCTCAGCAATCCACTTATCAAGGACCAATTTCTGGTATCCCAGTAGAAAGGAACAATACCTCTGGTTTCCCTTATCCCAGAGGCTATCACCAAAATCAACTGATGCCTGTTGCCACCCAACAATCAGCTTCTAACCATTTAGTCGGTTCATCTTCTGAATTGTCCACCCCTCAAGTGAAAGAAAGAGAAGAATGTAGTGACTTTGATCAACACGGACATTCGGCACGAACACCTTCTCCACTAAATCCTACAACCCACAGTAACAAAGGAGATTCAGCTGAAGGATTGACTATGCTGCCTCCTCCTCAGCCTCCGGTTGCATCTAGCTCACCTAAGCAGAGTTCCTCTTCTGGTATGATGTCTGACTCACGAGCCAGTATTTCTGCTCAGCAACATCGGTTTTGGAACCAGCCATCTAAACCTCAGCCAGATATTGTACGGCCTCATCCATTTTCCAACAGCCACGTAGAAGGCACCTTCTCAGGTCAGGAGAAGAAAAATCGATTATCCTCCCAAAATGGAGGAGACATATCATTAAGTGGAAGGGACACGGTGAATATGCTTGGTTTGCAGAGTAAAGATATGGGAGCGAAACAAACATCTAATGCTGCTTCCATGTTCTCCAAAATGGTGCAGAGCAATCGTCAAACCTTTGATAGCTCTCTTCCTTCAAACAGCCTTCCAACAGATAAATTGCGTCACGGTGAGCATATGGCTGGAAGTGGGGAGGGTGACGCACCCAAGATAACTGTGAAGAGAGTCGAGGATAGTTCTGTTCATCTTCAAAAGGTAGTTTCCAAAGGGGAGCAACAGTCACCGTCAAGATCTGATGGATTAGTTAGAGATGGATTGAATCATAAGGATTCAGCGAACCAGATGCTGCATTTTGGCAAAACTGTTTCTGAGAGTTTCTCCAATAAGAATCAGTCTGCCTCGGGTGGAGCAGATCATCAACAAATCAGTCCACAGATGGCCCCATCATGGTATAGTCAATATGGGACTTTCAAGAATGGAGTTGTGCAACCCGTGAATGATACAGGGAGATTCACCCCCTTAAAGATAGGAGAACAGTCTTCTGATGTTGGGAGTTCGGCTGATGGCTTACATTCTGTTCCATCGTCAAAGCAGTTTAATATGCAGCATAAGGCTGGTTCCACACCAGGAGCAGAAACTCCCTCTTCTGAGTCACTTGCTCATGGTGATACTGACAAACTTCCGAAAGTTGTTAAACCAAAGAAGCGCAAAACCGCCACATCTGATCTTCTATCTTGGAATAAAGAAGTCATGCAGGGTCCTCTGAGGCTTAAGACTCTCAGGTATGTGGCTTACTAGCACTATTCTCTTAATTTTTCCCCGTAATCGTTACTGTATTAAACGTTCTATATTTTTGTTTCAGTGACGCTGAGGTTGATTGGGTTAGAGCGACTAATCAATTTGCTGAAAAAGTGAGTTTCATCATTACATGTTTTCTCGCAGGTCCCTTTGTACAATGTTGTTGAATACGTTGGTGGTTTATGTTCTAACAGGTGGAACTTGAGACTCTACTTGAGGATGGCGCACCAATCAGATCAAAGAGAAGGCTTATATATACAAGACAACTCATGCAACAACTAGTTCCCCCGCCTCCTGCTAGGGTGATATCTTTGCTTGCGAACTCAAATTATGAGTTTGTTGCATATACTACTGCAAGAGCTGCCCTAGGGGATGCGTGTAGCTCAATTTCTAACGGCAGTATTGAGCTGTTCTCTCCCCTTAACAAATCAAACCCGTAAGGATACTGCTATCCCTCAAAATGCTGTAGACATTGTAGAGTTCACGAACTGATCCACTCTTGTATAGGCTTTCTGAGGGAAGGAAAGCTGAAACAGTCAGTGACCAGTACATCTCCAAAGCTGCCGAAGATTTCATTAGTCGGTCTCGGAAACTAGAGACTGACTTTACAGGGTAAAAAAGCCATAGATCTCTCTAGTAATTGAATCTAGTTCTGAATGGGTACTCATTTTGGCGGCGTGACGGCTTTGATCTCATGAACCTATACTCCTTTTTGCAGACTACAAAATGGAACAACAGTTGCAGACTTGTGCGTTGAAGTCCAGGATCTAGAGAAGTTTGCAGTGATCAATCGTTTTGCGAAGTTCCACCCAACATCCTCATCAATGGACCGGACTGTGAGTTCACTGAAGCTAAACCCACAAAGATATGTTACGATAGCTCCAATGCCTCGGAATATTCCAGACAGGGTACAATGTCTCTCCCTCTAACTATTGATGGATCCATATTATTATGTGTTTGGCCAATGTTCCCCATTCATTGTTTTATGTATCTCGTGGCCCCCCAAGTCTTTCTATTTTTTTGGATGGGTATGAGTTAGTTTGATCAGAATCCTGAGAACAATGAAGGCTTCCATTGTCAGGAAGCCGGAGATTTCCTACTAGACATGTAGCATTATTGTATGATGGCATTACCACGAATATTGTAAGTTAAAAATCATTTGTATACTTTTAGTAAAGAAGAGTTGCTCATAACAAAAATCTCACAAGGTTAACACATATGGTTTTCAATAAGTATCAACAATTATGTGCTTGAGAAACAAACTAGACCAGAGTGTTCGAACTTCAAAGGTTCTCATTTTCAGATGCAAAGAATCTGAATTCCATTTTTTTTTTGTCTTGCTCCCCCTCCATGATATAATGTTTAAAATGGGAGTTCAGCTGATGAGACTTTGAAGAAAGCGAACTTTTGTTGGCATTCATTAAATAAACAACGTTTAATCCAATGGTTTATTTCATTTTCTAAAGAAATATTTTAAATAAATTTCATCTCTAATTTATCATTAATTATTAATAATATTTTTTATTTTTTTATATTTCCAAATTTTATTCAATTATTTTATTTTAACAATACCTATACATTATCAAAAAAAATTTAGACTCTCCAATGATCTTTCATTTCATAAATTTTTAGATCATTTCCAATAGTTTCTCATTATTCACAAATTCATTTTTTCCTTTAAAATGATACACCATTAGAAAAGATTTTCTCTCATTTTCATGTTTTCCTCGTTTTATATTAAGCCATTTATTTATAAATTAGTTTTTAAACTTTATATAATTTGTTTTATATCTTAAAATCTCAATATTTGTTTTAAACTTTAAAGAAATTATTAATACTTCCAAAATATAATTATAAGTGTATATAAACCCTTATATCTTTTCTTAGAAACTAAACTTATATACATAATGGAGATTTAGTTAAAATAAAATTATGTTTGGGTAAAATTTTTAAGTTTAATAAATTAATAAACATTATATTAGAATTAATAATAGTTAGTAATAATATATTATATTTGAAATCATTTTTTTGAAAAAAATCACAATACGGGCCTACGGGTTGCGTGGCCACGGAATGCTTTATGCCAATTAAAGGTATTAGCAAAGGCTGGTTCCGGGTCAGGGTTGACTACGGGTTGCGGAAAGTCTTAGGATGGCTACGGGCCTACGGGTTGCGGACAATCTTAGGATGTCTACGGGCTGCGGAACATCCCTGCTAATAAAAAAAAATCACTAAAAAATGAGACTAACCATTGGAGATGTTCTATAGATACAAGTTTTTTCTTTGTTCTAATTTTTATTTTTCGTTTCATATATTACCAAGCAATTTATAGGCAAATTTTTAAGTGTCTACTTCGATTTTCCGGAGTGTCTTGCAAACTTCAATTGACATTATTCGGATTCAGAAGTTTTTTTTTTTTGGCTCAGCATTAAACAGTTTTCCTTTTTGTTTGAACGGCTTTTTAACAGTTTCCCAATCATAGCATTTTCGAACGGAGGAAATGAGCACAAATCATGTAAGCTTTATTTGTCTTATGTGATCATCATACATTTGCGAGGAAGGTTGCATTAATGCAAGATTCCTACCGAGGTGCTAATGGTTTCGCATAAGCTCACATCCCTTACGAGACCTTACTGGAAACCACAGGTGATACTGCACAGTGAGGTTTTTGTACTGAGAAATTTATCTTTACTAAAGTATTAAACTTACAATATACAATGCAAAGATGCAGACAATAACGTTACATATTTAGTAGAAAATTTCCGGCATTTTCACTAGAGGCCTTCTCTGTTCTAAGGATTCCAACCAACTAACTTCTACCCACCCAAGAAAAAATAGAGAAGTTTTGGGAAAATATATATGAAAGCAACGATGGGGAAGATTGGCCAAAAACTGAATTATATAGAACTCATCAATCGTTAGAGGGAGAGACATTGTACCATGTCTGGAACATTTTGAGGCATTGGAGCTATGGTAACATATCTTTGTGAGTTTAACCTAAGTGGACTTACTGTCCGGTCCATAGATGAAGATGATGATGGGTGGAACCTCGCAAAACGGTTGATCACTGCAAACTTCTCTAGATCCTCGACTTCGACTCTCATGTCTGCAATTGTAGTTCCATTTTCTAGTCTGCAAAAATAACCAAGCCAAGCCAAATCAAGTACCCGAGGAAAAGCAGGAATCCATTCACATGAAAGAGCTAATTATTTTTTACCTTGCAAAGTCAGTCTCTAGTTTCAGTGTTCTACTAATGAAATCTTCAGCAGCTTTGGAGATGTGCTGGTCACTGATTTTCTCGGTTTTGGTTCTCTCAGATAACCTACATAAGAGTGGATAGGTTCGTATTCAATACACAGCCTCAAACTCTAGAACTTCTCTACTGTTTCACAGATAACAGAATATATCCTTACGGGTTTGACTTGTCAGGGGGTGAGAAATAGTCACTTCTGTCGGTACACGTGGAACTACATGCATCTCCTAGTGCAGCTCTTGCAGCAGTGTATGCAACAAACTCATAATTTGTGCTGCTAACCAACGATATCACCCTGGCAGGAGGAGGGCGAAGTAATTGTTGCACGAGTTGTGTTGTATATATTAGCCTTCTCTTTGATCTGAGTGGTTGGCCATCCTCAAGTGAAGTCACAAATTCCACCTGCAAGAACATTAGTCATTAACGCATTCAACAACATTGTACAAAGAGACAAGCAAGAAAAACTCACTTTTTCAGGAAATCGATTAGTTGTTCTGGCCCAATCAACCTCGGCCTCACTGTAAAAAGTATAGAAGATTAATACCGTAATGGATATGCAAGTTAGAAAGAAATAATAATGCTCATAAGCTACACACCCGAGTGTCTTTAGCCTCGAAGTACCCTGCATGACTTCTTTATTCCAAGATAGAAGTCCTGATGTATCTGTTTTGCGCTTCTTTGGTCGATCAACCTTCAGAACTTTGTCAGTTTCACCATGAGCCAATGAGTCAGAAGGAGTTTCCGCTCCTGGTGTGGAGCCTGCTATTTGCTGTATGTTAAACTGCTTCGAAGATTGAACAGAATGTAAACCATCAGCCGAACTAACAGCATTAGAAGATTGTTCTCCTATCTTCAAGGGGGTGAATCTCCCTGTATCATTCACGGGTTGAGCCATTCCATTCTTGAAAGTCCCATATTGACTATACCATGATGGGGCCATCTGACGACTGATTTGCTGATGATCTGCTCCAGCCGAGGCTGAATGATTCTTGTTGGAGAAACTCTGAGAAACATTTTGGCCAAAATGCACCATATGCTTCGCTGATTCCTTGTGATTCAATCCATCTCTTACTAAGCCATCAGACCTTGCAGGTGATTGTTGCTCCCCTTTGGAAGTAACCTTTTGAAGATCAACAGCACTATCCTCAACTCTTTTCATGGGTGCCGCATCTTCCCCACTTCCTGCCATATGCTCATTCTGACGCAAGTTATCCTTAGGAAAGTTATTTGAAGGCAGATAACCACCAAACGTTTGATGATTGCTCTGCATCATATTGGAAAACATTGAAGCAACATCGGGTGTTTGTTTTGCACCCATATCTTTACCCTGAAACTCATGCATATTCACCATGTCCCTCCCACGTAATGACGCGTCTCCTCCATTTTGGGAGGACAACTGTTTTGTCTTCTCCTGCGCTGAAAAGCTGTCTTCTATGTTGTTGCTGGACAAGGGATGAGGCCGCAAAAAATCTGCCTGAGGTTTAGATGGCTGGTTCCAAAACCGATGCTGCGGAGCAGAAATACCAGCTCGTGAGTCAGACCTCGTACCAGAAGAGGAACTTTGCTGAGGCGAGCTGGATGCAACCGGAGGCTGAGGAGCAGACAGCATATGAAATCCTTCAGCTGAATCTCTTGTGTTGTTGTGCGAAGGTGTTTGCGCTGAATGTCCACGTTGATCAAAGTCACTGAATTTATCTCTTTCTTTAACTTGAGGGGTACACAACTCAGAAGGTGTATTGACTAGATGGTTAGAAGCTGGTTGTCGGGTAGCAACAGACATCACTTGATTTAAGTGATACCCACTGGAATAAGGGAACCCCGCGGTAGTGTTGCTTTCCTCTGGGACAGCAGGAAATGGTCCTTGATAAGTGGATTGCCGAGGAAAAGATTGATTAGATGCAAACCTTGATTGACTTGTTCCTCCTTTTTCAGGAACAGTATAAAGTGAATTCAATGGCTTCAAAGAATTCCGAGAAAGCTGCACGTTATCAGGAGTGTGAGCTGGTTGAGATGGAGGTGCCAGCTGTAGATTAAATCCCTGAGAAGCAGATGACTGACTATGCTGAAACTGACCAACATATTCTGCAGAGGGTGTTGCTCCAGGAATCCCAGAAACATTTGTTTCCTGCGACTGGTCAACCTTGTGAAGAAGCTCAAGCCTGCACAGGTAACTTTTTCAGGAAAACAATTGCAAAGCACACTAACAACATAACTTCATAAACGTGATCAAACGTGAATAGTTAAACAGATATAATTAACAAAATCTTGTCAATCCAAAGAACAAGTACCTTGACGAAGCACTTTTCACTTGATTGTCAGCTGAAGCAGATGTAGTAGGTGAATTTTCTGAACCCATGCCTTTAAAAGCCTCATTTGTACAATTCAAGTCGTTTTGTGAAACATATCCCTACCATAATGAAGCCAAAAGAATGTTCAGTGGGATTCCGTATTCTAAAAACGCCGCATAATGAAAATCAACGGATAAAAATTTACCTTGTCAATTTGCATGTTCATATGTGGCTGACCAAGAGTCTTTGACCGACCAAAATGAGATAACATTTCTCGACCAGGCTCATCGGTGACATCAATATTACCCATGGGATGATACTGAAATTTGCGAGGTATGGGCGGCTTAACACCAACATGACCAGATTGTGTTTCTTTCCCACCAGGTAACATAGAAAAATCACGACCTTTTACCATTTCATTCGATCCCGCATTATTACTCGCATATGACTCAAGAATCTGACTGCCGTCTCCAGATTGCAATTGAGGGATAGATTTCTCCACAGAGTTATTATCCAGCTGCTGTTGGATATTTCCCCGGACATCTCTAGAAACGTTAGAAACATTTCCTGCACCAGCAATGCCAATTCCGTAACCTGCCCTTTGCCTTTGTAGATTTTGTGTGAAATGATTATTCTGTTCCTTCAGATCAACTATTTTTGGTTTAGAAGCAGCCTTCCAGATACCAAGTCTATCTTCATTGTCTTCATTCTTTCGAATAGAAAACGGATTATTCAGCCCTTCAATACCAGAACCTGTAGACTGAAAAATATTTCCAGCCATTTGAGTGCGTTGAGCCACTGGCCTCTCCAACAGGCCATGATCTGAAACTTGATTTCCTCTTCTATGCATGTGTTGAACAGCTGTCTGACTGGAATCACTGTGGACTCTCTCACTTAGTGTAACTGAAGAATTTGCAAGGGGGGCAGTAGTGTTGTTAGCCCATACAGGTTGCTGTTTACTGCCCCATTCATGTACGCCTGCATCATCAGTAGATGTTTCTGCTACAGCAGATTGCATAAGAGCACTCCAACTCCCACTTTGCAAAGAGGGGCACGCATCATGAAGGTCAGAATTGCTGGACATGAGATTTCCTGTCAAGCTCATATCAGCGCTGTTTCCAAACGCCTCCCACAAATTGTCATCCGAACCAAACAAAATCTTTTCTTCAGTTGGATCTAAGGCTGTCGACTTCTGCAAAGCTGTTATATTTTCAGGCTCTTTCATAAATGACTTTGCTGATGGACCAGAACCTTCCATCCTACCAAATTTCTCCTGCACGGAATTGTTCCTCTCGCGGGAATCATCTTGCTGGAAACTTTCGGGGCTGGGTCTGGAATCTGGAACTGCTGTATGGGAGAACAGCACCTTCTCCTGGTATGTGGATGTAGGGAGCATACGACTATCCTGTACATCACCTTGATTCAGAAATGAAGTTGGCTGATTGGTGAGTGCAGAACTCTTGTTTGCAGAACCATGCTGCGAAGCCATCCTGTTCATCTGAACGGAGGAAAAGGGATTCTGAGGTGCATTTGCCCCACCAAGAGGCATACCATACAATGAAGGTTCAAATTGTTGTGCCACTAAGTTCGCCTGCCCGTGCTTAGGGTTACTCGTGAATCCACTTGAAGAACCTTGATGCATCCAGTTTGTATTTCCTGTTAGAATCTCAGGCTGCCAAGAGTTACTAGACGCATTCTGAAGAGGGATGCCATTAATCAAAGGATATGATTGATTATCACTTGAGAGACTTCCATTAACAGCATTTGAATTCAAATAATTGAGCTGCCTGGTCTCTAGCTGTTGCTTTTGAAGTTGCTGTTGCATTTGATATTCATGCATTTGCTTAACCATAGCTTGCTGCTTCAATAGTTGCATATCATTGAACGTCATCTGCTGCCTTGGAAAAGGCTGGAGCATCCCAGGGAGCTGGCTGTTTGATTGCTGTTGACCACCAAAGAAATCATAATTAACCGGAGATTCTCCCATCTCAAACCTCATAGGACTTTTATGAAGCTCGGGAGTGAATCCTCTCGCTGATAACTTATTCCTACTTGATTCTGCATCCACTCCCAAAAAATTCGCCTCATTCGGCACTGCCTGCCCATGCATGTAGCCATTCGTGGAGTAGTGCTGAGTCAAATTCAAACCATGCTGTGAATCTGAAGACTGTCCTCTCTCAGGATTACCTGGAGTAAGCAAAAAAAAAACTACATTTAATAGCTAACAACTAGATCAACATCCAACAAAATAAGCAAGAAACTACATCCAAAAGCAAACAACTAGAGCAACATCCAACAGAATAAACAAGAAACTACATTTAAAAGCTAACAACTAGAGCAACATCCAACAAAATAAGCAAGAAACTACATTCAAAAGCAAACAACTAGAGCAACATCCAACAAAATAAGCAAGAAACTACATTAAAAAGCAAACAACTAGGGCAACATCCAACAGAATAAGAAAGAAGCTTTAAATTAAACATATATACGCAGAGAGAAACTGCATACCAGATTGTTGTGTGCTATAACTCTTCAAGTTGGCGATAAGAGATGGATCTATCTGCCTCTGGTTCCCACCTAAACCATTACTAAAACCAGACCAGCTTCCGTCAGCAACCTGAGACTGATGTTGGTCTTGGGACAGGCCCTCCTGTCCAAAGAAATTGTGGATCCTCTCTCCAAACTCGTTTCCAGGCATAGATTCAGCTCCCACAATTTATACCTCCGTAGATCTAAAAAGTAAAACAACCGTTGTTTCTGCAAACAGGAAACAAAATCCCGTCAAACCAAACCCACCGAGCAAGATCCTCTGATTCATTTCTATAACAAAGTATCTAATGAGAATTGATGTGACGACCTTAGGTTACAACCAAGCCTGAATCAGCATTGTTTCCTTAAAAGTAAACATCAATGGACTTCTGAAACTATAAAACACTCGAAGCTCCTAATCCAGTAAACATGAGAGCTCATTAATGTCATCAAAAAATCTTAATTCGAAACCCAGACGAAGTCGCATTTTCACCGGCTATAGCTAAAAATCAAGCTAATTTTAGAAAAATTCACAGAATTTCTACGAAATCTCGCGAACCCAAATCGAGAAACAGAACCGCCGCATCACAAATTTTCACACACCAAATCGAAGCTACTGGGAATTGGGGATAAATCAGCTTCCTTTAAACTAAAACAAAAAAATTAGGGTTTCCACGACGAGAAGGGAGAGAGATTGGTGTACTTACACTTGTGCCACGTGTACAGCAAACGGAAGCTCGAAAATGCTTTCTTCTCCGACCTCAATTTCTAAGAATACGTTAGGGTTTTCGAAACCAGAGAGAGAGAGAGAGAGATAAGTGATCGAGAGCAGTAGGAACGTTTTCAACGGCGGAGGCAGGAAGCAAATCCGAGGCTCCGGTCCGGGGAGAAAAATAAAAGAGGCTCGGGTCCAAACCAGATGTGTTGTCTCGTAGATCAAAGAGAAACTCTCTTTCCGAGTTAGAAGGTTAGACTAGAGTTGGTGAAAAACGTGTCTTGACAGATCCAAACAAACCGGAAAATAGTACTCAGCATTCAGTATTTCAGTTCGGAACGGTTCGGTTTATTCGGTTTCCGGATTATCCTGATTGAGATGTTTAGGAACCGTTTAGGAAACAAACATCTTTTAGATCGGTTAGGTTTGGGTAATGTCGGATTCGGGTTGGATTTCTTTTTTTTTAACCCAAAGTAAAATCGAAGTATAAATGATTCGGGTTGAACTTGGGTTTAAAGATCAAAAAAAAAAAAATCCTAAAAATCCGAGTTAAATCCGGAGAAACGGAAAAAAATTCAGATAATTCGGAAATATTCGGATATTCGTTTGGTTTTTGGTTTGGTCCGTGTTTGATTTAGGTTTTTCCGAATTTAGAAATATAGAAACTGTTCTAATTTTTATAATTTTACTCCGGTTTCTATCTCAATTTTTTCGGTTCGGTTTGATTTTTGGGTTTCAGATAATATGCCCAGAACTACTGAAAATAAAAGAAGGCGCCAGATATTAGAGGGAGACACATGAAGAGGCATTTCAAAAAAACGGCGGGAATAATTAACCAAAAATCTAATAGCTCCCGCGTAAATTTCTTAGCTTACAAAAACCATTTCGCCTCCTTTTTTTACTTTCCTCATAAACATTTCCTCGATTTCAAGAAACAGAGAGATAGAGATCGAGATTGAGAGAGATGGATAACTCAGTAACACAAGATGGTATTGCCACAGTATTATCGACTCAATCCGTCGATTCATCCTCAGTTCGACCTCAGATCGTCGTTCAAGTCGTGGATCTTAAACCTGTTGGTAATCGATATACGTAAGTTTCTGGTTATAAATTAGGGATTCGCGAGATTTGATTCACTGTTTGAGATCTGGATTTTTGTTAGCGTCTCTCGCGTTTACTTTCGAATTTGGAATGCAAAATTAGGATTTTGTTATGGCTGTGAGATTTGAGTTTTATCGAATCTATTGGTTATCTGAAATGTATTGACATGTGATTGTTGTTTCTCAGGTTTAATGCTAATGATGGGAAGATGAAGATCAAAGCAATGCTGCCTGGGACTCTAACGTCTGAGATCGTCTCTGGAAAAATCCAGAATCTGGGTTTGATTCGTCTTCTTGATTATACAGCCAATGAGATTCCAGGCAAATCAGGAGAAAAGTAATATTCTTTTTAGTGCTTCTTTGATGATTGAAGAAAATAAATAAATTGTTTTTAAGTAAACAGAACTAATCTTGTGTCTTGTCTTATCTCTTTACTTCAGATATTTGCTTGTGACCAAATGCGAGGGTGTTGCTTCTGCACTTGACTCAGAGATTAAATCTGAGGTTAAAGCTTCTACAGGCATAACGTTGAAACCGAAGCAGGAGTTTGTCGCAAAGTCAGCTTCACAGATAATCAATGAGCAGAGGGGAAAGTAAGCAACTTTTATAGAACTTTCTTTGCTTTGTGCTCTTTATCAAGTTGTTATGAATGTTAATTTACTTAAACTTTGGTGGGTTCTTTTTTGTAGTGCTGCGCCAGCTGCAAGAATGGCTATGACCAGGAGGGTCCATCCGCTTGTGTCGTTGAACCCTTACCAAGGAAGTTGGACTATTAAAGTCCGTGTTACTAACAAAGGTGTCTTGAGAACTTACAAAAACGCTAGGGGAGAAGGATGTGTCTTTAACGTGGAACTAACTGATGAGGAAGTAAGACTCTTTGATGAATTCTATATAATTATTGTCCTAGCATTTTTGCGGTGATTGATTTTCTTTATTTGTGGAAAATCCAGGGAACACAGATTCAGGCAACGATGTTTAACTCAGCTGCAAAGAAGTTTTATGACACAATCCAGAAGGGAAAGGTCTATTACATATCGAGGGGGTCGCTTAAGCTTGCTAACAAGCAGTTCAAGACGGTTCAGAACGATTATGAGATGACTCTGAATGAGTACTCAGAGGTTGAAGAAGCTGGGAGAGAAGAAATGTTTATCTCTGAAACCAAATTCAACTTTGTACCCATTGATGAGTTGGGTCCATACGTGAATCAGAAGGAGCTTGTTGGTAAGAGCCGTCTCTTATATAGGATTCTTGCTGTTCTTAAATGCTGGTTTAGGATTATAATTGGCGTTATTTCATTTTCAGATGTTATTGGTGTTGTCCAAAGTGTTTCTCCTACCATGAGCATTAGAAGAAAGAGTGACAATGAGATGATCCCAAAGAGGGATATAATTTTAGCTGATGAGACAAAGAAAACTGTTGTGGTGTCCCTTTGGAACGATCTAGCAACTGACTTAGGACAAGAACTTCTAGACATGGCTGATAAGTTCCCTGTTATTGCGATTAAGTCTCTCAAAGTTGGAGATTTTCAAGGTACAATCTTAAATTTTCTTTATGCTTTTTGTCAAATCAGTTCCTAATAGAAACCGATTCTTCCAGGTGTTTCATTGTCCACTATCAGCAAAAGCAACGTGGTGGTAAATCCTGATTTACCAGAAGCTACAAAGTTGAAATCTTGGTATGATTCTGAAGGCAAAGAGACATCTATGTCTGCTATTGGCTCTGAGATGAGCCCTTCTGCCAATAATGGATCAAGATCCATGTATTCTGACAGGGTCTGTCTCTCTCACTTCACAACCAACCCGTCTTTAGGCGAGGACAAGGTAACTTCAAACACTTCTTACTTATTAAAATCCAAGTAAGAAGAAAAGTTGGTTTATGTGGTCTTTTTGTTTTGTATTGCAGCCTGTATTCTTCAGTATTAGAGCTTACATAAGCTTCATCAAGCCAGACCAGGCAATGTGGTACCGTGCTTGCAAGACCTGCAACAAGAAAGTGACTGAAGCGATGGACTCTGGTTACTGGTGCGAAGGTTGTCAGAAAAAGGATGAAGAATGCAGTTTAAGGTGAGTTGATACTAAGATTCATTAAAAAAAATTCCACTCGAGAATAGAGATTGGATCTTGTTTTGCTTTAATTGTGTTGCTTAATGGTGTGATCAGGTATATAATGGCGGTGAAAGTCTCTGATTCAACTGGTGAAGCCTGGTTTTCTGCATTCAACGATGAAGCAGAGAAGATGATTGGATGCACAGCTGATGAACTCAACATACTAAAATCAGAGGTAAGAAAACTAAAACCATATAAAAGGATTTACAACTTTCTTAACTCTCCAGGTTCTTGATCTAACATGTGATGATATTTTGGTTTCCTCCAGGAAGGAGAAGGGAATGAGTTTCAGACAAAACTGAAAGAAGCTACGTGGTCGTCTCATCTCTTCCGTGTTAGTGTTTCTCAACAAGAGTATAACAGCGAGAAGAGACAGAGGATAACTGTAAGAGGTGTTGCTCCGGTTGATTTTGCTGCTGAAACAAGATTATTGCTCCAAGACATTTCCAAGAACAAGAAGACATCGCAGTAGTTCTCATACATTTAACATGTTTTGTCTAGAGCTTTTGCTAAACTAGAAGTCCCAAGCTTTGTATTATAAGTTTTTCTGTGGTCAGCTAAACTAGTTTCTTTTCTTGCATTAAAAAGTTGATTCAAGTTGAAGTGTTCCAACAATTATCTGTAGACTGAATGTTACTTAATTGAAGAACATGAAAATATTCAAGAATTCTGCAGAATTTCCTACAACATGATAAACTAGTTTAAGAAGGCAAAAGATAAAAGAGCCAACATCCATTGGAGAATCACTGAACCTTAGCCACTAGCCTGTTGATGAATCAAATGCTGATGTAAGGAAGATATATTATATGCTTGGTGATAAGGTTATAAAACAATTTAGAAATGGTTTGTGCATGAAAAAAGATAAACTCTTTAGCATAATATAAAAATCACAGCCATTGAAAAGAA
Organism: Brassica nigra; assembly: GCA_016432835.1. Taxonomy (NCBI): domain Eukaryota; kingdom Viridiplantae; phylum Streptophyta; class Magnoliopsida; order Brassicales; family Brassicaceae; genus Brassica; species Brassica nigra. The sequence continues at coordinate 3,393,976 of CM028244.1, forward strand.
GAAACAAATCTTCAGCTGATATATTTTTGTATCACACTGGTGAAATCAGAAACTAGAACACCAGTTCTATAGAGAGACATAGAATACAAAAAAAAACTGAGAAAGTGAAAAACTAAGAGATGCTCCTCCAGTTATCAGACAGCCATGAGATCACCAAAGTTACGCATAAGGAAGATTCCTCCAGCAAACACCCCAAGTGCTCGCACAAGTTTCTGCACACAACAACAAGAGACACAAACAACCACAAAAACAAAAGGGCTTCTTGTCAGAGAGTCAGACAGATTTCGATGGTAAGAAATTAAGAATACAACAAAGTTAAGCAATCACAAGAACACGAATCAAATACTACAAAGGGCATAGACTTGTGATTGATAAACCCAATTGAATCAATTCAAGATAAAAACCTAAAACCAAAATTCACAATCGATGTAATACCCAAAAACAATTCAATCAAAGACATAGAGAAACCCCCATGATCTAGGCCACAACACATACAAGAGAGTCAACTCCTATGCTCAATTCACAATCAAACGAAACTATAGACAAACCCATAGAGAGAGAGATAAGAAAAGCAAGAGACTTACCATGTTAGCAGCCCACTTTCGTTCATCGTGGACCTCAGAGTGCCACAAAGCTTTCAGCTGGTCCATCGAGATCACACTCTTCGCCATTGTTCTCTTTGCTTGCTAATAATAAAAATCGAAACTTTTTGATCGAGAAAACAGTCGGTAATGTATCTATTATAAGGGTTTTAGGGCTTAGTACAATTACGAAACTAACCTTTACTAATACTTAAAACTCTTTTTGGTTAAGTGACATGGAGTGATTCCATCCAGACAAAACCGCCAGAAGCTCCTCCAACCATAATCGAACACGTGTACAACACAATCTTAACAATCTCATCTACAAGACTACAATCCTCCTCCATTGAAGAAAAAAGCTTCGACAAAACCAGAGAGAAAGAGAGAGATACAAAAATGGCGGCTAAATTAATCTGTTCGTCTTTATCAGTGCATTCCATGGCGAACAAGAAGCCTTCTTCACCTTCTGCAGCAAGAACCGTAACCTCAAAGAAGGTAAAAAAAAACACTATTTAAATTTTTGATTTTTATCGTTTGCCTAAATCTTGTTGCACAGGGCACGACAAGTGGACAGGTGAAGCTACTGACAAGAGTCGAGCAGCTCAAACTCCTGACCAAAGCCGAAAAGGCAGGACTCTTGTCCTTAGCCGAGAAATCAGGTTTCTCTCTATCCACCATCGAGCGTCTCGGACTGCTCACCAAAGCCGAGGAGTTCGGCGTTCTGTCAGCCGCTACTAACCCGGAAACGCCTGGGACGCTGTTCACCCTGAGCCTCGGTTTACTCCTTCTCGGACCGGTTTTCGTCTACTTGGTCCCTGAGGATTACTCCTGGCAAGTGGTGGTTCAGCTCGTGGTGGCTCTCGTCTCTGTTCTCGGGGGCTCCGCTGCTTTCGCTGCTTCTGGTTTTGTCTCCAATTTGCAGAAATCTGATTAACACCCGGTTATTTACGATTTTTGTTTAAACCGGTTGGGTTTTTGTATCGAATTCACTCGTGTAATTTGATTCTAAAATTGTTTCAAGCTCATTTCTATGTTTCTATGTAAATGGTTAAGCCCGTTATGAGGCCCACTAATAATTATGCCCATGAAATATCAACCTCTTTCGCCCAAACCAAACCGGTAATCCTTTATTTTATCTGCTGCTTTAGTTTATTCAGAGAGACTGACTTGGTATTTTTGGTCTTAGCTAGATGAATTTTGTGAAGCTCAATTAATCTGCGACATTTTAGATGGTTACTTGGATTTTTTTGTAGCAGTATCAAAGAAAAGGCATTGTAACCTGTTGAAATGGGTTTATCTAGCTGCTGGAGTTCTGACCAGTTAGATAATGTTCTCTGTTTGTGCTCAAGCCTACAGTATAATACTGCGTCAAGACTCAAGAGTTTAGCAATTCAAATATTCATGTTTGGTATCACTTTGTACAAGTTTTAATCACAAGAAAATCTTCCCTCTGTTATCTGAGATTCCTAAGAGTATATTTATTGGAAGTCTCTTAGATTGAGTCTCTTAGCGTAATATAAGATACAGTCTCTTAGTTTTTAACAAAAAAAAAAGCTAAGAGACGTCTCTTATATCTCTTATTTAAAAGACGTCTCTTAGCTTTTAACTAAAAAAACTAAGAGACCGTATCTTATATTACGTTAAGAGACTCAACCTAAGAGACCCCCAATAAATATGCTCTAATCTCTGGTCTGTAATTTTATTTTTCCGGTTCTTTGTAGGTTTCTTGTAGTCTCTCTTTCTCTCTCTCTCTTTCTCCTGTAATCTGCTGATGGAGGCGAAGGACTGTGTGGTATTTCTCTACCGATTCTTCATTGTCTGTTTTATCTAATAAGGTTTGTAGCAGCTTTGTAGCTTCACAAAAACCCTATTGGTGGTCAGTTATTTTTCCTATGTTTACGCATATCTATGATGATGATGATGATAAACTCATTGATTTTTTCCAAGTCTGTAGTCGCATTAGAAATGCTTGCTTATGTAAATAACACAGAGAGAAACAGGTAGTTGTGTCTGTGTTCTTGCGGTCCCTTTTTCTAATTCATCAGCGACAAGAAAAAATGAAATAAAGAATCAAAAGGAAGCAGAGACTGTGAAAAGCCAGAATGCCACCAAACTTTGTCTCCATTTATGCATGGATGTGTGTGTTTTATGACTATTACCCCAAACAGACTGTTTCTTTAAACTGTTTTGCTTCCGTCTCTGGCAAGGATGTCATTGTCTCTCTCTCGGCATGTGCCTTTTGCATTTACTGTTGTACAGACTGAGAACGACGGCTCAGGATTAAAGAGAAATATAACACTGTGTGTCGCAATTTTTGGTCCAAAGCGTGTCTGTGATAATGCATTAGTCATTTACACACACTTATTCCAACTTTCTTTAGGTTTTACTAAAGCGTTCAACTGCACTCTCAGTGACCGTTTGCACAGAATGTGGTTTTGCAGTTGGTGAATAATAGAGAATATGATGCTAAGTCCCAATTATAGAAACTTCATAATCTCTGATACACATACACATTTATTCAAGCAGCTCCTAATTAGTTGTACATTGTGGTCCGATTGGTAAATCAAAACTACAATTGCTTAAGTGTTTAGGAGAAGCAAACACAGTAATACTGTATCCAAACAGCATGACAAGAAATTAGAATATTATAATTTCTTTTTAAAATCATTAGGTAAATTCATTATTCAGAATGGAAAGTTTTTAAGAAAATATTCGCCTGAAATTATATTGAAATGATACTTTGTCTAACCTTGACGTATAAAAATCAGAAAATCCTCCATTCACTGATACATAATCATTTAGTCATTGTTCGGAATAGTATATTCACAGGAACCTTAGGAATTTGATCTTTTCTTTTTTCTATAAGCAAATTGATATATTGCGATTCTGTGATGGACTGATAGTGTATATCTAAAATAAATTATAGAAAGAATTAGCTAAGACTCTCACTGCCATTCATATAGTGGTCCATGGATCTCTCTGTATATCAAGGCATCTTATATATAGAAGAAGCTTTTAACAAAACCTACTCTCTTTCATTTGGTCCATCCTCTATCTAAGACCAACCATTTTAGCTGTCAATCTAAATGCCTACTGTAATATGTACGTCCACAGGCATGTATATCATTATTGAACTTAATTGGGATCACCTCATGAAGATAATTTACAAGGATACATAAATAACTGAACTGCCTCTGCTCCAAAAGTATAAGTTGGTACCTAGTGATTATTAAGTATGGCTTGGAATAAAAGAAAATAGAGAATATGTAATGAAAATGTAAATTTTCTTATAAAACATGTTAGTAAAAAAAATGTTAGTAGAATGGAAGATAAATAAGTTTCAGGTAAACGGTAACAAATACATAGAAGTGGATTAATATTACATGAATCTAAGGCTCTAAATAATTAGATACGTGTGTGTGTCTACATAATTTCTGAAACAATAATAATGTTTTGATTAACCTTCTAATCCTATCTATTATTAGTAAAGGTGAAAACCATAGCATCTTTTGTTTCCGTCGACAACGTTTTGATAAGAATGTCCATGCTCCTTTTAGACCCTTGTCTGTAAATTCATCTCACACACACCCAACTAAAACCCTAGCTAGGGATTAGAGAGTATATATATTAAATATTTCATTTCTTTCTCAGCGTCAATCATGTATTAAACACTTCTACTTTAACTTTAACTTGTTCATCATCGAGGTTCTTATCCTTTTTTTTTGAATAAATAGGTTCTTATCCTTTTCTTCAACTTATGTGACCAAGAATTCACTCGATCTGTCTTACCCTAGCGGATCCAAGCTTACTAGATTTCCACTGTAAGCTGTACCATCCTTCTTTCTTTTGCAATTAATTAGTTTTTAAGTTTATGAATCATCCTCTTCTGTTGAATCCTCTTTGGATTGTTTCAGTTGTATCTATATTGATTATGAATCACTTGGGATCTTTTATATCATACAAAGTATCTAGCAAATTAAATTAATCTGCAGTTCGAATATATTACTAAAATCTTCTTTTTCTTCATTTCATGTAATTATAACCCTAAAATCTAAATATTGATTTTATTCTGATTTTTCAGTTTAAAGATCGATCGATAACATAACGAAGATGAGAACCAACTCAATGGGAATAAAACAAGAAGGAGATAATCTTTATCAAACGACTTCTTTGTCATCATTGAGGCAAAATCCAAGGATCGTGCGAGCCTCGAGAATATTCGGAGGCAAAGACAGACACAGCAAAGTGTGCACAGTTCGTGGTCTTCGAGACAGGAGGATAAGATTGTCGGCGACGACAGCTATCCAGCTCTACGACCTTCAAGACCGGTTAGGGCTAAGTCAGCCTAGCAAAGTCATTGATTGGCTCTTAGAAGCTGCTAAAAACGACGTCGCTATGCTTCCTCCTTTGCAGTTCCCACCTGGCTTTCACCTTAATCTCCCCACCGCCACCGGGGGCGCCGGAGAGTCTTTCCCCGGGATCTTTGAAAATTTCGACCTCGGAAGCTGCTCATCAAGAGCTGAAACGACCCAGAGAGAGAGTTTGGATCTCGAGAGAAACAGTCTTAGTCATGGCTTTGATATCGATCATCATTTTTACTCCAACTCAAGCCAAAGCAACAACAAGGTTTATTTACCTACGTTGTCGACGTACAATAGCAGCAGTTCTTGTCACTACAACCTCGGACAACTACAACAGTCGCTCCTGGACCAATCAGGCAACGTTACTGTCGCGTTATCCAATAATAATAATCTCAATCCACCAACGGTGGAAACAATGAGCTCTCTGTTTCCTCGATACCCTTTGTTTTTAGAGGGTGGTGATCAACTTCAACTGTTTAGCTCACACTCGAACTCCTCGAAGCAAACAGACCATGTCGAGTAGTTCTAGCTGCTTGGTTTTTGGACTATTTCATAATTAAGTTGATGCGCATCGGGATCACGTGGCAGATGGATGGTGTATACTATATAGATCATTTACATGGTTTTAATGTTGTTATTATTGGAGTGAGAGTATGTATAATATAGTATAGAGCTAGTTTTATTAAGCATTTTAATATCCACGTCAACTTCGATTTGAGCAAAAATATTAGTCATTTCTTGTTTTTGGTAATGTTTTGGAAAGTATGTAAGTTTTGTGTGAGAGAGTTTCTTGTAGCGGGAACTATAATGTTGATGTTACTTTCAGAGCCGGCCCTGAGCCATGCGTAGTGAAACATTTGCAACAGACTCCCGAAATTTTTGGAAAAAAATTACATAGGCATAAATCCCCAAAAAAAATTTTTAGACCCCCAAATTTATATAAAAAAAAAATTTACATAGACATTGCCACAAGTCCCCAAAATCTCAAGACCGGCCTGTTTACTGTTAGATCAGATATGTTTGAAGTGTGTAGACACATAACCTCGTTGCATGCCAAAGCCTAGGTTGGTTTATATGTGCACAACCATATATGCACAACCATATATGCATGTACTTTATACACTAATACACACCTTGTATATAAATCATATGATACATCCATACAAACTGAATTATAAATATATACTTTTGTTAAGATAAAAAGTAATGCATGTTTAATATTTAGGGCTTAGATGAGGAGGCGGTTATAGACAGCCTGCAACTGGATCTGCAGTCAAGCAGTGATCCCTATTTATCTTCTTTTGATACATGCACTCTTTTTCTTTTCTCTTTTGTCTCTTCTTTTATCATTTTCCATTAACTCTTTTGTCTCCCACACATACATGGTACATTGTTAAATAGTAGCACCATGGTAAATTTGAATACATTGACCTTTTCCTTTGTTTTTACTTCGCAGTAACTTAATGACATATATGGCTTGTTTTCTTAAGCATGCTCGATCGACTACAAGTTTACAATACCTTTTTCGTAGAAACATTGAATTTAAATAGGTACTAGAAATTAGATATAAAATGGTCCATACGGCTATAAACTTTACTTTTACAACCGGCATGCTTCAAACTTATGAGATGAGCAAAAAAAGAAGTTACACGGTGTTTCATTTTCATATAATTCACCCACTTAACTTAGGCATGCAAATTATTTTCTTCTTTTATTTTCTTCCTTTTATTCCCCCAATCTATACGTCCTTTCCTGCTGCTAATAGCTTTACTTCTTCTCAAAGCATTTCCAATTGCATTAGTTTGAACATCCAGTTACAAAAATAGCATTAATTTCCAATAATTCAAATATCTAAATTAAAGCAATGTTAATGTTTTTATGTATAACAATGTATTTTTTAAAAAAATAATGTTAAATTTTTACCACGTTTATTAGTTCGAAACCCTTTTAGAAAAACTACTTATAAGTTTTTCAGAAACTTTCGACTATACGTACAAAGGCATTGTTTCTCAGAAAAAAAAAAGAAACGTACAAATGCTCTCGAAATGGAATTCTGAAGCTTTTATGACGAACAAATCAACATATTTTTACTAAACCTAAAGGTTACGTTACGTACGCGTTAATCATGATTTTTTTCTTGCTATAAACGTTAATCATATTACCAATTCTATATTCGTTAAATCATGAAAATGTTTTACTAAACCCGAAACAAAGCAGTATCTTAATATTTGTCATTTTAGCAAGAGATCGGGAAAAGGAGCAGCTTATCTTTTACCAAAAAAAAAAAAGCAGCATATGGGAGAAATTTTCCATGACAGGATTCTTAACACGTGTAAATTCAAAGAAAAAAAAGCAAACGAGAGATGGAGGTGCGGGGAATCGAACCCCGTGCCTCTCGCATGCGAAGCGAGCGCTCTACCATATGAGCTACACCCCCATTGTGATAATGCTCGTCACTAGTCTTCTTTGGATTATTAAATAAAATCGAGAATATCCGCCGTTAGTTCCCATGGGGTCCACCGCATACAGAATGTTTGATCTGTCAATCCACTGTTCATATTCCTTTAGGTGTATCGGCGTCAGTGCACATGCGTCGCATTAGATAACTATATGACTCAAATGACGTAACTACCCTTATACAATAATTTTTCAGGCAGCTAAAGGAGAGTTGTCTTGAGCTGGACAAGGATGGGATGTCGGAAATATCCGTTTAACAGACAAAACACTGTTTGTAAAACGGTTTGATTTTCAATTTCAATTCTCGGTTTGGAAAAAAATTAAAATCCCTAAGATTACCCACCACCACTACTTCTCAGATTGAGAGCACAGATCCGTTTCTCCTTCAGTTTCCTCTTGATTCCGTCTCACTAAAGTTTCTCGAAGATCGACACTTTTCCGGCGTTTCCGGTTTAACACAATCAAAGTTGTGTTCTTTCTTCGTTCTTTGTTGTAAAACCAAAACTTAAATTCTCTTGGCACACCATACGATACGATGAACGATCTTCTAAAGGTGAGATTTTGTTTCTTCTTTCACTTTAAGCAGAATCTGAAATGCTGTAGGGAGCTCTTTTATAACAGTATCTGAGTTTGAATTAGGCTTTGATTATTGGAATCCTAAATTTTAGTCACTTGTGCTCTCTTACTCATGTGAGAGGGTTTATGTTTGTTTTGGTTCTGTAGGGTTCGTTTGAGCTTCCACGAGGTCAATCTTCTAGAGAAGGGGATGTCGAGCTAGGTGAACAAGGAGCAGACCAGGGATTAGATGATTTCTTCAAAAAGGTTAAAATCTAAGTTATAAAAAATGATTATCTTTACTAGTTAGTCTGCCTCAAGTGTTTTCCTCTGTTTCTTATTAGGTTCAAGAGATTGACAAACAATATGAAAAGCTAAATAAGCTTCTAAAGAAACTTCAGGTATAATGTTTGTTGGCTTCTCTTTTTCAAGATTTTTATGGTTCTGTGTGGCTTCTCATTTGTATTACCGTTTTTAAATCCTATAGGCTGCCCATGAGGAGTCCAAGGCTGTGACCAAAGCTCCCGCCATGAAGGGTAAGTTTGTCTCTTTTGTTCATTCATAGAAAGCAATAAGTTTCGGTGATGATTAGGTGTTTGCTTGTACTAGCAGTGGATATGATGAACTTTCGCTTAAGTATGTGTTCCTCTGGAACTAAGAACCAAACATTATGATGATAGCAAAGGATAGATCTTAACTTAGATGAACCTTCAAGCAGCCAAGATTCTTTGTTTTTCATCGGCTTGAAACTTTAGTATGAGAATTAGTGTTAATGGTTTGCAATAACGTTATGTATAGTCTGGTGTTTTGTGTGTTGACTCCATATGTAATTAACAGCAATAAAGAAGAAAATGGAAAAGGACGTTGATGAAGTCGGAAGTATTGCTCGTTTCATAAAAGGGAAACTCGAGGAGCTGGACAGAGAGGTATAGTCACTCAATTGTTGTTGATTTTGATCCGTTTCTTTATATTAATGTTCATTCAAAATGTTGTAGAACTTGGCAAATAGACAAAAACCTGGGTGCGGGAAAGGATCTGGTGTGGATCGATCAAGAACAGCAACGACACTGTGAGTATTCTAATTTTGCAGTTTGATAATTTATTTGTAAACTTCTTTTTTTTTAAGAGGAACTGTTCTCTCTACTGTGCAACAGTTCCTTGAAGAAGAAGTTAAAAGACAAGATGGCCGAGTTTCAGGTGAGTTGTATATAGAAAAAGATAACGATCAAAACTATATGGAAAAGGTGATTTCCTCAAACTAATATTGTGGCTTCTTGTTCTAGGTTCTAAGAGAGAACATCCAACAAGAGTATCGAGAGGTTGTTGACAGGCGTATTTTTACAGGTATGTACGTTATTGATGTTATGAGATTTTGCTTTACTTATCCCTTTTTCACTTCTCCTCTTATTGTTTCTGTGTGTTTTCCTTGCATTAGTAACTGGACAGCGAGCGGATGAAGATGTAAGTAAAGTAGAATCTTGAGGTTTATTATACTCTCAGAGGTTTGAACAGAAGAAACTCATCCCCTGTCTTTTTTTTAATGTCCAGACAATTGATGAATTGATTGAAACTGGAAACAGCGAACAGATCTTCCAGAAAGCGATTCAGGAGCAAGGAAGAGGACAGGTTTGATATGTTTCCAATGTATAAAAAACAATCCAAGATTCGATTGAACATGCGTAGATGTTTATGTATTTGTTCTCTCCGATTAGGTAATGGACACCTTGGCAGAAATCCAAGAACGTCATGATGCCGTCAGAGACTTGGAAAAGAAACTTCTTGACTTACAACAAGTATGTTGGTTTTTGTATTCTCTTACACGATGAAAACATCTTCGAACTTATGTTTCATGCATTTTGTTTTGTAGATTTTCATGGATATGGCAGTTTTGGTTGATGCACAAGGAGAAATGCTTGACAACATTGAATCTCAGGTAACTTGGTGTTATTCTTGCTTCATCTAGATCATAATGGATAAAAAGCATAAGCAAGGTTACTATGAAGTTCGATGTATAATATAAAGAGTAGTGACCTCTGGATTGTAAGAGTAATATAATGATGAATTTTTGTTGGCAAATTATAGGTGTCAAGTGCAGTAGATCACGTGCAATCGGGAAACACGGCTCTTCAAAGAGCAAAGAGCTTACAGAAGAACTCAAGAAAGTGGATGTGTATTGCAATCATCATCCTTCTCATTGTTGTTGCAGTGATTGTTGTTGGCGTTCTCAAGCCTTGGAAAAACAAGAATGCTTGAGTAAAAAAAATACAAGAATCTGTAAACAAACAAAAAAACATTCTTCCGTACGGCTTTTATTGAGTGAGTGTTTATGAAATGTGTGAAGTGTCTTTTTTTTTTACCACAACTAAAAAAAACGTAATTTTAATATTCTTTTAATTGGATGAGCAAACCAATTTCTCTATTACTTTGTGAAATATCATAAATGAATGATCTTGGTGGCATATTTATTTATAATTAGAAAGGTCGATTTTGTAAATTTTTAAAGAAATATATGGGCTATTCATTATATTTTTAAAATAACATTACTAATTACATCACAAAATTGAATAGAAGAGGATGGTCAATTTCATATCAAAGCTAGAAATCATCAACCTTTTAGAAAACAAATCTAATAGATGACGCAACCTTAGAGCTGTAAGATAATGGCTCGGACTGATGTAGAAATATACTAGTAAAGAAGTAAAACTCGACGGCCATGATCAGAAAGTGTATCGTTATAAAGTAGATTGGAGAAGTTGTCCACCCAAATGGTGATCCTTGTCTTTACCGCTCATGGTTTGGTTTAAAGTCTAGTGTTCCTTGGTTAATTGGTTATCTTTAGTTCCTATTTCAAGTGTATGTTACACTTAATTTTTAAAAAAAAAATTCTGATGAGGGTTTATTCAATCTAAAACCCGTGAATTAGTTTGGATTTAACAAGTTAACCTTATTATATTTGCAACTGAGGGATCGTTGACAATATTCTTTCAAAATCATATTTGTTTTATACTTTCATAGACCAGATACAGAATGGTAATATAATAAATATTTGGAAAAAATAACTGGTAATATAATAAATATTTGGAAAAAGTAACTAAACCCAAAAGTAATCAATTAGAAGAAACAGTTCGTTTTGTGTAAATGATCATACTAGATAGCAATCTCAACTTACAGTTTCACCTTGTCAAACATGAAAAACTTTGTTGTTCAAAGATTTTTCTGATCCAAATAGTCATATCACTGAAGTATTCAATTTAACATGCTTTGTCTATATTATATTCATCTAATTCGCAATATGACTGATTTTGTATATTGTATTCATAGATTCATCGAATGTATTTAAGTATCTCAGGACTAAAACCAATCTTTTAGTCCCTTATTTCAATTAGCTACGAAAAGAGTTTTCATTGAGAATATAATCATTGGACTCACTGTCAGATGCTATTTTGATATACTTGGGCACAAATTGGTCAAGTACACCCACTACCAAGCGTCGTATTGATGCGTTATGTCATGAAATTTCATTCATATGCGATATTTGCTCTACATATAATCAAGCATGATTGAAGAGTATTGCCTTTGTTATCACTGAAAGACAAGTAAACCTGATGTCAACAGATCTTATTGATTTCTGGAAGAAAACTTACTCATCAAAAGCAAGATAGATATAAGGAATTTTTTCCATGATGATTCGAGCAAAAGAGATGGGATTAACGACAGTGGTGAGGCCACAGACCGCTGTGGTTTCAATTAGCGTGTCATCTCAGCCGTTCTTTCAATAATCAATTCGAAAGACGACACACATATGTAAATTTCACTTTAAAATTTTGATAACCACTAACAAAAAGTTAGCATTACAAAAAGAAAAGAAGGAAGAAGAATAGAAAAATGTAAATAATGATTCATAGTAGAGCGTGAGAAGTGTCTTCACTATATACAGGAAATTTACGTAAAAGATTGAAAGCCTTCCTCTTAGATATTTCTCAAAAGAAACCCCAAAGAAGATATGAGATTACAATCTAAAAATGTGGTTAGCATAACCGGGTCTCAAAAGAGTATGGACCCACGAGACTATAGTTCCCAATGTACAAAATCAAAAGAAAAAAATCATAATCAAGATTAAATATACCTATAAAACAATTTTCGAGGAAAAAAACAGAGTAATCAACTTTGGTGTCCGAATATGTGCTGTTTTTTTTTTAACTTGTATTGTACGTCTTGAGACGTTTAGGTTTCCGAGTTTGCTTATCGTTACCGGTTCGAGAAACCGGTTCACGGCCTTCATGTTCCTATCATTAGTAAAACAAAACTAAAAACCATCAGGGTCCACAATGTGTTTGAATTGAATCAGATCGTAGAGAGAGAGAGAGAAAAAAAAACCTTGTATGAAGAAGCTTGTTTAGCGAGCTCGATTTCGACGGAGATGCTTGCTTTAGTCAAGTCCACTCCTGATTTCTCCAATGCTTCTCTTAGTCTTTTCACTAATCTGCTCCACAAATAAAACAACAAAGTTTTTACTTCCTTTTATTTTTACTTTTTAACTGTTACCAAAACTAAAGCGTAAAAGAAAGGAGTCATTTTAATTTTACCCTTGTGAGTAAACACTTGATATACTGATGTTACCCTCATGAACTTTCTCTTCATCACCTTCTTCTTCTTCTTCTTTTAACGGCTGAGTATGACACCGAGAACTCTGGCTTGGCTGTGTAGTCTGTGATGGTGCGACTCTTGCGTGCAACTGAGTTACGGGGTTACCCGCAATTACAGGAGAGAACAAACTGTTGCTTTGAACCGGAGTTACTCGGTTCAGTGTTTTTGGATGGTCGATGACAACGCCTTGAGTTGTTGCAAGGACAGGAACGTTATTCTTCTCTTCTTTCAGTTTTGGATCAAAAGCAACGGTTCCTTCAGGGACTAGATGTTGGTTGTTTCTCTGCTGTAATGTTAAATGAATCACACATGTTAACATTATTACATGACAGTTAAAAACAAAAGATTTGAGTTATAGTTGAGAAATGTGATTATATATCTAACCCAATTTAATAGCTTGGCAGGTTCTTGATTCCATCCTTGGTAAGTAGCCTCGTACTTGCTTGTTTTCTCCTGTAAGAACTGAACATACTCGATAACCTGTATGAAGTTCCGAAGATTAGTAAACGATGAGACTGAATCTAGAAATTATTTGGTGGATGAATGATTATGTATACCTCTAGCAAGAAGGAGGCCTTGTCACGCTTTTGGTCGCTGTTAGGTATTAACTTTCTCAACATTTGAAACCTGCGGAGATATCCATTAACATCGTTTGATTATAATCTCTATAAAACCAAGTGTGGCTTTTGCTACATTTTGAGTGTACTTACCTATCATTGATCTTGCTTCTCCTCCGTTGTTCTGTAGCAGAATGTTTTGACCTAGGCGTGTTAAGCTTTGGATCCTTACCAGCCCCTCTGGCGTCGGCTGTAACGAACAAAATCAATCAGATCTGGAGCCTCTTAAAACGGTTTAGAAAATGTTAAAGTTGTTTGATAAAATCTGAGAGAATACAAACCTGCATGTTGGATCTGGCTAGTGGAGGAGCTTTCTTTCTTCATGATGAGATCTTCCTCATCATCTAAAGCATCATCTTGTGAAGTTTCTTTCGCTGATCTTATCATGTCCATGAAGCTCTGGCTCTTAAGTCCAGACCCTCTTTGCAACCAAAGTAAAACTTCATTTGATCAGAAGCCTTTTATAAGTCCATAGACCGTAGTAACAGTGAATAGAGAAGAGATGAGACTCACTGAGAGGAAGAACGAGAACTGAAACCGCTCAAAGGGTTATTAGTCAAAGACTGTGACCTTCTTTCCACCACTGGCCAATGTCCCATAGTTGTTGCAACATCAGCTGAACATTAATTTCAAAAATAAAAATAATAAAAAATTATTCCATCATTTCATGTGGCTTATAAAACATAAAGGCTCAATTGTTTCTTGTTACCTCTCTCCCCAGCACTATTCTCCTTCCTTTTCTGTCCCTTAGTCCCAGAACCAGACTCATCCCACAGAGTAAGCCCGCTTGCAACAGCAGCAGCGTCCACAACGTTTCTCTCAACACCACCACCACCACCACTAGCAGTGAACATCAACGGTGGTGAAAGCTCCGGCTTAGGAACTCTTTGATGGTTATGGAAATAAGGTATTGAGTTTATCGTGTACGTTCCTATTCCACCGGGAAGCACGCGCTGCAGCGGTGGCTTCTCGGACGCGATCCTACTAGTCTCTTCTTTAGCATCACCAACGCATTCTAATGGTTGTAGAAAATCATGTGTCTTCAAGTGGCTACCTGCTTCCATGTTTAATCAAAGTTTCTATAACCCGTTAGTATATATTCATACACAATCTTATATATAAACAAAAATATGAAGTTGTAGTCCACATGTGACAGTTATAAAGATGATTTTTTCACATAACTATATTCTGATGCGTGAGCTTTACGACATGTGTAACCCTAATAAACGGTCCCTTATTTTCCTGGGCTTTGAATATAACTGGGGACCATTACGGCCCAATCAAATAGCAACATTTGGATCATTCGTCTTAAAAAGGGGTCAAGATCAGATGCACGCGCGGAATAAACGTGACCTCTTGAAGAGAATCTTTTAACAAAAAAATAAATAAATTTTAAGACAAAGCTGAGAGGGTAAAACAGGAAATACCTTGAGAAGAAGGTGTTGGCTTGGGATCTGTCTGAAGACTTGGATGACTGCAGAGCGATAAAAAATCATGTGTTGGTTCTCTCCCTGTCAAAATTCTTCTAAAATATTAAAATTAAAAAAAGAATAATCCTATTTGAAGTTGAATAGTATAAAATTAATCTCTCTTTTATTTATTTACGGTTTATATCTGAAAATAGTGGTTACCTTGGGCTTTGAAGGGACGAGATTGAGGAAGCTCCATCGACAAACAACAACAACAACAGCTTCCGACGGTTCTTTGTAGTTTGTCTTTTTTGAATTATGCTATTAATATGTGCGCGGGAATTGTCACGTTTATATATTTCTTAGCTGAATAAATTTACGTAATTCGACGAGAATCTGTTGCTACTAACTCAGATCTGCGACTTTCGAGAGATGCTTGTGGAAGAGGAATTGAGTTAAAGTCGTCGATATTATGATCACAAACTCGGTAAAACTCTGATCGGTTAAGCCTAAACCAGCCTCCTGAAGAAACCGGTAGATCTGTCAACAAAACTGCATAGAATTTCAAAACTTTAACCATAATTCAGTAGAATTCTAATTCAAACCAATCGAATTTCGCATAATTCAAGTCAACCAGTGAGCATGGATGGAGATTCGAAAGTCAAATCTAAACAAAACGACGACGGATTCGATTTGAGTTGAGATAGAAAGAGCGGACATACCTTGTCCGAAGATGGAACGACGACAATTGTGAGACAGAGCAACCAAACAAACAAAAAGTTCGAGCTACGATATGTAACACTTCGATCTGATCGTTATTAAAAAAAACGATCAGCCTGAGAACTCTCTCTCTCTCTCTTTCTCTCTCTCTATGGTTTGAGAGGTGATGAGGAGGCGGAAATGTTTTATACAGTCATAATAACGCTTCCCGTTATAACAGAAATAGACGACGTTAGTTTCTAGACGGGAGTCACGTGGTGGATTGATGGATCTCTAGTTTAGTTGCTTTCTAGTGTAAGAGTAACAGCGAGGTTTATCCGTTTAGCGGCGCTAAAGGTAACTAAAATAATAATAATACACACACGCCACGAAAACTATTATTTTATACATGTACTATTTTTTGTTTTTATCGTCTTCTACAAAAAAAAATTATTTGGTATTTTATACTAGTAGTAGTTTATATAACTCACTGTACAATCAATTAATTAAGGAGATACATTAGTAATTTAACAGTTAGCAAAAATGTGAGTGATTTGTTTTGTGGTATTTTTTCTTTGAAAGTACAAGTACTATATTTATATATTTTTCTACTTTAAACACTGCCTGTAAAATATGTTTGTATTATGATTGCATATTTACACAAATACACCGGCCATTCTATTGAGTTTTGTTATAACCTGATGATGGGTTACTGGATATGTGACATACCGTCCTCTGACTTTGTGTAATTATAAAAGCTGTGAATTTTGTAGAGTTCAGTTAAAACGAAATTTCGTCGTCCATATATATATAAGAACGTAGAGAAAGTTTTTGCTAATTAACATTATTATTTATTTTTCTGTTGAAAGTATTTAGCATTTATTTTCGTCATCACTACAAATTGACGGTCATTTTTCAATGTTCGTTTTCAGAATAAATTTTCTATATTCGTTGTCGGCAAATGAAACTATTTATAGGCATGCATACACAAAACATATGTTTATGATATGCCACAAAACATGACGATAGCGAACATTAAATCTTCACGAATTCATAATTTAATATTCCAATCAAACAGCTCGAATAGTTGTTGGTGACATTTCCTCTATATTTTCAATTCATTATAAGTGCTTTTAGTCTAAGCTATTTATTTTAACTACAGAGAAATTACGTCAACTATTATTCGTCCACCAACTAGGAACTCCGTGTATTTGATATCCAAGTCTTCGTATAATCCTGTATTTCATATATTTAATAGCATCAAAACTCAAATGAAGACATCAATGTTATGAAACCTAGTGAACTCACGTGTGTCTTACGTAATTTTGTACAGTAGTTATTTATTTTAAACAACTAAGATCTTTATATAATAGTAATCTGAAGAAACCAAATCTGTTGTTTTTAGAAAAACATCCTATAACAAAGGAAGATTGATTCGTGTCTCCTTTTAAAACAGAAATCATTTTTATAAAATCTTGATGTAATCCGACAATATATATGTTATGTGTGATTAATGCAAGCTCGTTACGAATCATAAGTTTTTTTTTTTTTGAATGAATATTACATTTATTCAATCAAAAACCTTTTTACAGCAAGTGCATCTGTTTAAAGAATCAATTTAAGTAACAATGGAAATTTGTCTAAGCTGATGGTTCCCCCCGGGTTCCAAACCATGTAACTAAGAATCATAAGATCGAGTTACGTTAAACATGGTTTTGCTGATTTCTCTTCTTGGAGTCATTGGATCCTTCACTGAGTATATTTTCCGTCTCTGATACTCTGGTTATGAAACTAGAAGTTGGCAAATTTTTTCTTTTTTGCCGGGTCATAGTTAAAATCTTATAGGACCGCGCGCTGCGAGGTTCACAAAATTAACAAGTAACAAGTGTGTTGTGATACACCATTTTCCTAAACTAAGCTAGCGACATGCCGTTATGAGTAATTTGAATTATCTAGAATACATATGCATGGTATTATATAAGTGGCCCCACCAAAATTGATCTGCTCAAACGCATATGCATGAATCGTTTTCATAGACATGCATTTCAGCTGATTTGGCATGTTCCTCTTTGTAATGATACTTATAAATTTATAGTAGAGTTTTATGCTGTATGATGGTATGCAGGGGAACAAAATTAATTTTGTACGTGTATGCGTCTATGTGTTTGTGTGAGTGGGGATCTTTGTGTGTGGCATTAGGTGGAACAAAGTCAGCTCTTCCGTTGTGAAATGCCATTTACAATTGTCTAAAAGCCATTATCAAGACTCTAATCATGTGAGCTAAACCCATTTTAAATTTAGTTGAGTACCACATGTTAGACACTAACTTATTTCTATTCAACAATTGTAATGACGACATACACTACCTGTATACAGAAGGATTTGAATTGGATACTCGGAGAAATCAAATACATACGTCTGTATTTGAACGAATCGTATACTTTAATATTCCCACGCGGAGTATTTTTAACATTGTTTATTTAACTTTGTGACTTATTCAAACATGAAACTTTAAAAATTCATGATGGGTCGGAATATATAAGAACACTTACAAATAATGATGGACCGGCGGAATACATAAGAACAGGATGATAAATTACCGTCCCATCGTTGCATGCGAGCTAGAAAATAGAAATGGATTCATGACCATCCCTTTTGTTTTGTTTTCAAATATCACTATAATTAAATAGTGTTGGATCACATGAAGAAGAAAATGATACAAAACAGGGAAAGAGCAAAACACAATAACACATCCCCACATGCCCTCCACTTTGTCCCGTGAGTTGTTAGGTTACGTCTTAACACGCTTTCTCTTTCTTATTCTCTTCAAATAGCCGGTGAATTGTTGTTATATTACTCGCAGTCTCGTGGTTATTTGATGAAATGTGTTCTTAAATAATTTTGTTAATATTCGGTTTTTCTATAGATAAGTAATTAATCAAAGGCTAAGAAGAAATTGTTGATTTAAATAGTGGTTTAGTAAAACTATTACAAAAAGATAATTAGGAAGAATAAAGGATATGATAAAAATAAATAAATAAATGGTCAATTCAAATGCGAAAGACGGGAAGAAGAAGAAGAGCTTAGTGTGATGTCGTTTTCGTGCTCTAGTGGGGCAAATATGAATTGACTCTGCAACTCACGTGAGAAAAACACTATAGAATCTCAAGAGTCATGACACAAATTGATTTTCATCATTAATGACAAAGATCGGTTAGTAATAATACAGTACATGTTAATATGCTTATACACAAATCAAAAGTTTTAGTAAGATCTCGATGTACAATATTATATCAAAACATAAATTCGAAATTTTAGCCGTAATGTGTAATAAAAAAACATTTTTATCGTACATATATATATATATGTATTGTTATATCCATGAAAGAGAAAACAATATAGCTTAGGGATAAAAAAAATAAAATAATTTGTGGAACAAACACATATTCTTTACTAAATCGTTTCATTATTTTTAATATTTGATCCAATTCGAAATAAAACCAAGGTGATGTCTCATATCACAAACTCACTAGGTTCATGCACACGCTAATAATTAATCAGGATTCGACATTTTTCAATAATAACAAATCTCAAACACATCTTTTCATTTTAGCTATTATTAACTTATCATTAGTTGTTTAGTACTCTTACCTACAATACAATCTAGCAGACCTTTGCTTTTTTCAGATATACAGTAAAAATCAATTTCTGAAACTTCAGCAAACATAAAAGAGTCTATGGAAGAGCATCTCATCTGAATTAGCTGGCGTCTTTCCTTTATTTCCTTCTAAAGAGAGACTATTAGTTGTCTCTAATCATTGTTATCTTCTTATTAATATTTCAATTTAATATTGATAAAGAGGAATAAGTTATTTTGGAAAAAGGAGAGTGAGAAGGTGGATTTCGAGAAAACAAATGTATTTGCGTTAAGGACATTCACCGTCTCGCATGGTAGACACATATCAGTATGTGTCTCGTGCTTCTTCATCAACCGACACGTGGATGGACAGCAAGCATTAACCGATCCTCATCTTAGGCCTTAGGCTGTTGGGCTTCTTTATGTATTTCATGTTTATTGGATCTCAATGTTGTAACGTACAAGCCTTGTAAACTAGCCTGCTGGGCTAAATGAATGGAAAATCGTTGACAAAAAAAAAAAAGGACATTCCTCTGTACATTGCACAGGAATCCTCTTAGGGATCAGTTAACAAATAACTATGCATTAAAATTAAATTAATTGAAAACTAAAGTTTAACTTACGAGTTTGGATCGAAGTTAAGGACACGTGGCGGTTGCGCCGCGTAATTCGCGGCGTATCACGTGATAAACCTTTTGGCTGCCCTTAACTCAGCCTCCCATCTATCACGTGGCCAACTCACACCTCTCAATTATTGCGGGTCCCACATATTTTTTACGCTATCCCGTTTCACTCTTTCTTTTTTTCTCCATAAGAATTAAATTTTCTAATTATGGATTCAAAAAAGTAAAAAAGCTGTTAACCTGTTTTTTCTTTGCAAAAATTTGGTGCAAAAGCTGTTTAAACTTTTTTTTTTTGCTAAAATTTGGTGCAAAAGCTGTTAAACTGTTGATGGGAAGAAAGATGCGAAGTATGAACCCAAAATAATGTACTTTGAAAATACAAGGAGATTGTGACAAAAAAAAAAGAAAATACAAGGAGAAACTTTAATTTTATTTCTATTTGAAAATACAAGGAGATTGTGACAAAAATAAAAAAAAAGAAAATACAAGGAGAAACTTTAATTTTATTTCTACTTTTGATTTACAATTGAAACTAGTTGTGTAGGCCGTAAAAACGGGAAACAAAAGAAGGTGAATGCGAGATGTTAGAGGAGCAGCATAGTCACGTGTGCCCATTCCCTGCCGTTAACCTGGCCACACTGCCTTCCAACTCGCGTGCGGTGGGTCCCATCATCACCCTCCATCTTTCTACATCTCCCTGTAGTCGCCGCACCGTTGAAACTCGTGACACCGTTAAACTCCAAATGTTGCCGTTAACTTTATAATATTTGTCTTTTGAATTAATATGCTTCTTTTTAAAACCCCGGAATAACGTCGGCTATGTTACAAAAAGGAGAGTAAAGTGCTGTTCGTTTGGTCGCTGCAGATCCGGCATCTGCGGCAATATTTTTTCATCGACGTTTGTTCGTTTCATCGTGGATACCTGCGTCTGCATCTGCGTCCGAACGCAGCGTCGAACGTCAGATGTCGAAAAAAATAGCGTACGTCAGGTGCCGAATAACTGTTTCATGCGTCAACGTCCAGCATCTGCATCAGCGTCCAGCGTCTTCGAAACAAACAACAATCAGCCTCAGCATCAGTGTTGGCGTCGGCGTCGGCGTCAGCGTCTACAAAACGAACAACAATTAAATTAAAATGACGCAGCCACTGTCGCCAACGCCGACGCCGACGCCGACACCGACGCCGAAAACAGCGGCAACCAAACGAACATGATTTAAATAAATTAGTAGAGTATCCATTTTCAAATTATTGAATCATCCTCAAGATTGATTATATGGCAGACTTTATTCTTTTATTTCATAACAGAGTAGTACTATTCTGTTATTGGATTGTCTTGGTAATGACACACTTCCTGTGTATATGTAGCAAATGTTCACAGCTTAAGTTAGAATTTACAAATGTTGTTCATATAAAGATATAAATTTGAATCTATATAATGTATTCATCAAGGGAATGATAAAATATTCACAATAGGATCCACAAGATTACTTTACCTCGAACTTGTAACCCCTGATACTGTTTGTCAGAATGAAAAGTGGGACCTAAGATGAGTAACTTTTTTCACGTGATACCACCACGAGAAAGCGACCGGCCACCACCACTTCTCTCTCTCTTGAAGGCACGTGCTCTCTCACGTCTCTCCTCTCCTACCCATTATCCCGTACAGAAAAAAATCTCACCAGCTTTTGCTAATCCCATACCTTCACTGAAAACCATAATTTAGAAAAGGTAAAAAAACTGGTACAGTTTATGATTTGTCTTGAACATCTTTACTGTAACATCGCAGTTTTTTCCCTCAGGTTTACTCAGATATATAGCTTTATATCTTTATATGAACAACATTTGTAAATTCTAACTTAAGCTGTGAACATTTGCTACATATACACAGGAAGTGTGTCATTACCAAGACAATCCAATAACAGAATAGTACTACTCTGTTATGAAATAAAAGAATAAAGTCTGCCATATAATCAATCTTGAGGATGATTCAATAATTTGAAAATGGATACTCTACTAATTTATCTGTCAATGTGTCATTAAGAAAAGGAAGATAAGATAAATTATGCTGGGAATAAAAGGAGAGAGAGGGCATGTGCCGTCCGTTCCTAAGTGACCTGTCGGTTCATGGGCCATAGATAATACGTGAAAGCGAAAGCTGTGGAGGGTTATTAATATATGTCCATCAGAGTGAGAAGACTCAGAAAAGAGGAGATGTGTTTTCTTTTGTTCTGTTCCCACACTGTTTTCGCTGTCGTGGCTCTCTCTCTCACGTGCCTGGACTTGGGCTTCTCTGTTTCGTATTTTTATTTAATGACTATCTTGATTAAGACTCGGCCCACTCAGTATTCCACAAGTGTTTAAATATTTCTTCTTTTTGGTTGGTCCAAAAGTATTTCCTTTAAATAAATTCATTTTTTCTAGTCAAATAATAAAAGCATGATAATTACTGTTTTTTTTTATATATCATACAGTATTCTATTATTCAAAGTAGAGGTAGTCTGGGTAACCAGACCGGAATAGAACAACCAATAAAATAAAGCTTTCTATGGATAGACCTCGTAGTCCTAGCTAAAGAGTCCGAAATCCGATTATGCGATCGTGGAATATATGAGATCTTGAAATCTAGAAAGCAAATCTACAGAATTTCTATCCTTTTGAGTTACAAAGCTTGGCCGGACACGAGATTCCTTAATTATGGGATTAGATCTTTGCAATCCGTTCTGAAGTTCTGGCATGTCGAGTGCCGAAACATGTTCTTCATTGCACATCGCAGTACTTCCAGTTCTGAGTGTAGAACAGATTCACGCCGTATATAATTTCGCGTTCCCATGAGTTGTGCTTTTCCCAAAGCAGGATAATTACTGTCAAGAAGAAGAATTAAAATAAATAAATAATGGGCGGTCTAGACCAAGTGCTGCTACGTTGACGTGAGGGGAGATTCTTAAGGTCATCGCAACGGGTAAATAGTTTAACTTGGGCCTATTTACTCGGCCTATCACGGCTTTTATGAGCCCAGGTATAAGTGATTTTTCTTTTAAAAAAAGGAGAAAAGGACAAAATGAATAAAAGCGACGCCGTTTCATACCGACGCAGAAAGATATGGTAAACTCAGATCCTTGATTAGATTCCTCGTAACTTCTCTGCCACCCGATTACTCTTTCTCTCTCTCCGCCGTTGTTTCAGGCGACGAATCGATCTCCGATTCAGCCCTCGTCTCTCTCTATCTTCTCCACAGGCGTAACCTTTGTCATGGATCCGTCACCTCAGCGTGTTGAGCAGCCACAGGTAACTCTTCCCCATGATAGCGAATCGCGTGGTGTGGTTATCGAATTAGAATCGGAATCTGGAAGCTGTTTTGTAGATAATATAGGTCATGATAGTGATACTGATGCGAACAACCTCGGTGATTTTGATGAATACGATGATGGCGAGGACGATTCCGGGCTTGAATTTCGCGATATCGGCGAGATCCGGTTAATTTCGGTCGAATCGGGTTCTGATGATGATCCTGAGGATGAGAGGGAGATCTGGGGGATCGATTTGAATGAAGAAGATGTATATGACGATGATGATGATGATGATGATGATGATGATGTGAGTGTGACTATACATTCACTCCAAGTAGAAGATCGTGCTGTTGAATTTGATTGGGAAGAAGTTGATGGTGGTGGTGGTGGTGGTGATAGAGAGATACTAGGTGACATCTCACCTATGCTCTCTCTAGAAGATGTAGCTAGAGACGAAAGTGGCTCGGGGAATCTTGAGTGGCAAGTTTTGATGAACTCTCATACTCTAGAGATCAACTTCGATGTGGAGAACAGAGAGCTGTACATTGTTGGTGGTGATCATGAGGATTATATTCACACGGCTGAGTATGATCTGTTGTTTGAACAGTTTGCTCAAGCTGGGATCACCAATCTCCGTTTCCCTCCGACTTCTGAATCTGTCATCAAGAATCTCCCAGTGGTTCAGATTGATGTTGAGAACGATGACTGTGCGGTTTGTAAAGATGAGATGGGTATAGGAAGTGAAGCTGTTGTTCTTCTGTTGCCTTGTAATCATAAGTACCATGGAGAATGCATTGTACCGTGGCTCGAGACGAGGAACACGTGTCCTGTTTGTCGTTATGAGTTGCCTACAGATGATGTAGACTATGAGCGAAGGAAGAGCCATATAAGAACTTGGTGATGGTATATGGTAAATGGGTTGGTTAACATCCTCTATATTATATGGTTTTGTCTTTTGAATATTGAAGAATGTGTGTATATTCGATGTTTGGATTGAGTCAAGCTTTTTTCTTAATTGTTTATCTTTGTATATAGCCTCGTTGTGTGATCCATGTGATCTTCTAGGCTTGAGGAGGCTAGCTTTATATGAACATGTGTATGTATGTATGTATATTATTATTTTCTTGGACAAGGTTTTAATACATGTATGCATCCTTAAGAAATTTTAGTTAGCGTGGTAATGATGCTGATATGTGTTGAGACATTTATCTATGTTCTATAGTCTTAAGGTAATTGTTAGAAAATTATATTTGAAACGTACCTTGTTCTTATTCTATACGCATATTAACCTTGGCAAAGATGTGAAACTGCAAGTAACAATTTGTCAAAAGGTGTCGCTCGAACCTGAAGCGAGAATCTGTGAAAAGATCAGGAATCATATCGAAATGTTTATAATTACATGATTTACATTTTTTCTAGTTCAAAATTCTTTTATAAAATTTATAAATCATTTTCAAGATCTAATAGTTGAGATTTCACTGACCACAGAAAACTTCACGGGTTTTACTCATAAAAGTGCCTATATGTTTTTGTTTACAAAATATAAAATAACAGAGTTACTAATAACATACTTTTACAATCTCGTACTAATACTCAATAGGACGAAACGAAAAGGATTGAACATTCGTATATAGCAGTTAAGCATGGAACTAAAGAGTAGTAACTAAACATAGGTAAATTTCATCCGATAACCACAAAAACAAACTATATTTCACCAACTAACTATATCATCCCCCACTTCTTTTTTTTTCTTATCTCTCTACCTTCTTATTACAAATCTAATATTTTCTCCCATATAGTCAGTCATCAAATTAACCCTTAACCATATGCGAAGTATTAAGTTTTTTTTTGGTACTAAACCGAACAAACGAAACCATAATTTTCCTCTCACATCTGATGTGTCCCAGTGGCTGATCTGAAACGGTAACGCAAACGGGTCCAGGCACCAGCTCCAGCGGCGTTTTTGGGTTTTGGATAGGGCAAGGATTTGACAACCAGTTTGCAGCCTCCTAGGTCGGTTCCTGACAGTTGAACTGCTCGGTGGTTGGAGCCCAGTCCGTAGAAGTAGACGAGGGCACGACTGCAACAAAAAAAAAGAAAGGAAAAGGCTTAGGTGGTTACTACTAAGTTTGTAACAAACTGGAGAAAGGTTCTAACCTGCTGAGAACAAAGACGTCGGTAATCTCACCACATGAAGACCCTAAAAAAAACTTCAAAGCTTTTTGACCTTTTAAAAAATATATTAAAATTTGAATAAATTAAATTTAAAATAAAAATTAATTTAATTCCGAATGTATATAATCATCCACATATATGTTTATAAAATCAAAAACTAAAATAAATGTATTACCTAATAAACTAAATAAATAGTATTAGCGAATAAAAATAAAACAAAATTATCTCAACTCTAAGTATTATAAAATGAAATCAATCACGATGTTCTTTACTGATTTTCATAATTTCATCTTCATCAAGAACTACATATAAAATATTAAAATATGAAATTTTGACATATATATCAAGGTAAAATAAAATTTTAAAAATATATGAATCGCATAGCGTAAATACTTTTTTTTTTTTGGTGTAAGCAAAACGTAAATACTTCCAACTAAATATAAATATATATATATATCAATGCTTCGAAATATCTTGATAAGAGCACCAATATTAAAAGTAAACTTTGATACCACTATAATTATCATATTTTATATATTTGTGTAAGACATTAACACTAACTTTATATTTGTTACCATTGTTAAATATTTTTGTTCTCACTCCCCCGCGACCACGGCCACAAATCTTAAATCTCGAAATCAAATATGCTTCCTGCGAGGCTGCGACGACTCCGATATGTTCTAGTCCTCGTTACAAAAGACTGAGAAATGGATATTTCATATTTGTGTTTTGATTGATTTATCACACATTTCACAGGTTTCTTATGCTGTAACTACAAATGCCGAGATATGTAATAGTTAAAAATGTCCACATAAATCAACTTGATATTATCTTAAAACATGTATATGTAGATTGGTATTGAATTTGATCAATTTAATATAATACGTCTTAAAATACATCACAACAGCATGCTCTCGATCGATATCTTAGATGATACGGTGTCTACAGTTTCTCAAAAAACAAACATACTAAAACATGCAAAAACAACTATACGAGCACTTCTACTTCTCACAAACTAAACAATCTTACATTAGTTGACATTGGACAACATATATATCAATTGGAACTATACGAGCTTTTCTAACATGCAAATTGTAGAGATTGAGAAACAAATCTTGTGGGTTTTAGAATTGATTCGACGATATTAAAACTATCAATTTGTAGTTATGTAGTAACTCCAAGAAGGTGCATGTGAACAAATGTCAAGAAATTGGGGGTAAAAGGACAAAAGTAAGAAGAATTGCAGAGGTATGTTTCCTATGGTCACAAAACATGTTTCCCTGTCTGTGTCAAAGATACAACCAAAGATGATGGGTTCTTATTTTCATGTGTCGAATTCTCAATTATATGCAACTCACTCTGTGTGCATGCGTGTGTGCGTGTCTATAGTAACGATCCAAATTTATGCAACCTGTGGAGATTTATATATATAATATATAGAGTATACATAAGTAGTAAGATAGCATATGGTACCATCTTGATCACGAAGAAACCTATAATGGTATGTAGTGATGGAACATATAAATCAAGAGACCCGAGCTATCATCATCATCGTCACCTTTATCACGTATCAGTACTAGCTATGATCTCGTTGAATTTTTAACACTTACTCTAATAGAATAACATAGTGAGTATTAATTAAGTAGGCATATCTAATAAATATTTAGCAAATCATCAGGTAGAAAATACTTCTCCAACATTAAAAAAAAACATAACACAAGGACATAACATTAAACCATGTAAAAAGAGAATACTGGAACAGATTATTGATTGGACATAAACATAAAATCAAAGTAAACCGTCGTCTTGTCTAACCGAACCAACGTAGCTATGAACTGCACTGCTGCAATCATTATCATCATTATAATCATGATTATCACCATCATCATCATCATCATCATCATCATCATTGTCGTTGTGAACCCTAGTCTCCACCAAAACCTTCTCTTCGTTAGCCTTCTTCTTCTTATTCTTCAAACAGTTTGGCTCCGTAGTCTCTTGAGGAAGCTTGAGACATGGTGTTGCTTTCACTGGACCAGAAGATGCATCAGAATCCATTGAATCACCACCACTGCTATCTCCATCATCAGAGTAATTATCATAGTCATGGTCATGAGGTGAGACTAAATACGTTGTCCATCCAGATTCACAGCTGCGAGAATCTTCATCGGATCCAAAGATCTTTCCAGAATCCATTTTTATATAGTTACAACTCTATTTAGTGTCTCTCTATATAGATAATAAAAAACAGAAGAAGAAACCCTAAAACGAGAACAACAAGAACTGAGATACTAAGTAAACAATCCTATAAGCATATATATATATATATATTCATGTATATAAATACATATATGCACGTCTATAAAGTATGTAAGCATGTGTTTATGTATATGCATTGATGGTAAAAGACAAAATATGAGGGTTCTTCAAAAACCCCAAAACGACCTAAGAGTTAAGATTTATGTGTTGCCTTTTTGAAAAACATGGGATAGTCTGTCATAAACAGAGAAGACGAAATGGAGATTACTTGATTTTTCTCGGAATTTGAGAGATAGTTAGAGGCTGACTTCCTAGAAGATAAGGGGAGGTGTTGGGTGGAAATGATGGAGATGGAGATGGAGAAGAGATTGTATTTAAAACACCTGAGAAATGCTATTTATCTCTCATCCTCTTTCTGACCAAATTACAGCTCACAGCCCGAATTTATACACAAAGTAAATAACATAGGACAAGTGACAAACATACCCATTCAATAATTATTTTCAAAACAAAACAAAAAAAAATAGAAAACATTGTAGCAAAAGAAAAAAAAAATCAAACTAGAGCTTGGAGACACAATATATAATTAAAATATTGAACTAATAATTAATTTAAAGTAAGATAAACAGTCAGTCCATATATAGATTTCTAAATAGACGACAAACGAAAAAATCCAATTATTGCTAAAATACATGCTAGTTTATATAGAATATTCATTACAAAATACAAACTGATGTGTGTTTGGATATCTGAAACCATACATTCAACTAATCAGATTTAGTTTTGCATAATCATAATAGACTCTTATCATTCATATATGTACTTTTCCATATATATATATGTGTGTACTTGTAGTAAAGTTTTTGTAAGAATACCAAGGAAAACACACATTCACAAGAAAAATCTCAGCAAAAATTGACTTACGAAAACAAGAGGAGAGAGAGAGAGAGAGAGAGAGAGAGAGAGAGAGAGAGAGAGAGAGAGAGAGAGAGAGAGAGAGAGAGAGAGAGAGAGAGAGAGAGAGAGAGAGAGAGAGAGAGAGAGAGAGAGAGAGAGAGAGAGAGAGAGAGAGAGAGAGAGAGGGAGTGTGTGTGTGCCATAAATGGAGAGAGTTGATGACAACAGCAAGAGTCCAGCTAGAAGCCGCGAAGGAGAGACAGTGAAATCTCTTACAAAGAGTGACTAATGAGAATTTAATCCTTTTTTCTTTGCTCGACAAAGAATGATACGTTTGAGAAAAAATATCGAAATGCATAACCATTTTTCTACATATATACACCATGAAAAATTAGAGATGGTTTAAACGATTAGCTAGGTGATTGTAATATGACTAGTTTGTAAATTCGATGCTTTTAGGGTTTGGTCGCGCTATAAAATATTACATTCCAAACGAGAGTATATATGATCGTATGTACATATACAATGTACCAATGCTAATCAAACGTTATTTTAGGTTTTAATATGAGTTATGAGAGTATACAAGACAACACTTAAAGCGAACGAAAGTGCAAGGGAAGAATGTCTCCAAACTTTTTTTATTAAAACAAAATTTCAGTTTTTGCGAATTGATATCTCCAATTGAATCAGTATGGTTGGCGAAGAATAATTTAAATCTGGTGAGAAAATATTGGGAGTTGTGTAGTGAACATTGAATAAGGAGTACCAAAAATTACAACCCTGTGACTTGCACTGTTCTGTCTTCCTTTAATTTACTGCTATGGAGTCTTTTCTCTTCCTCAAAAGTTCAAACATCTCTCGCTTCCTTTGTCACAACAGCAATTTAAATACTTATATGTATATAAGTATTTCTTAATATGCAGAAAGTTTTTTTTTTTTGAGAAAGGGCTTAATATGCAGAAATTTTAACCATATCAGGATTAATTTAATTCTATCTTCTTCACAAGTATGTTCCGGCTCAAATGTTTTGTTTTGTTGTTGTTACAGGATCATGCTCACATGTATAAGAATAATAGACCATCAGATAAAAATGAGGATACTGAAATTTCATGACAATTTAAGGATAATTTTCAATATTAATTTAGATAGATAAAAATGAGGATACTGGAATTGCTAAATGTTTGTGGAATGTTTTCTTACAACAACAATCTGGGATGTTAAAAACTGCTTGTAAGCCTTTTAAAACGTTACTAATTATAACAAGTACAAAAGTCGAAATTATTGGGAGAAAACGCATAACTTTATTATTTTATAGTTGTAAGCCTTTTAAAACGCATTAGCAATGATGAACGTTTGGCATATTTTGATCTTTAGAATAATGTTAAAATCCAAATGTCATTTTTATTAGATAAATGCTGGGTTTATACTCTTATTGGTTGATTATTAGAAGTTTCTGAAAAAGGAAATATATAGGTATATCACATAAGGCATGATCATAATTTTGATAGTGTGGGAAGTGGGGCACTGTAGATCTATTCACTTTCGAGTTACAGTCTTACAGAAGACAGGAGTTATGTTTCGAATAATGATTTTACTGAGTGAAATAAATAGTGATCAGACATTTATCTTCCAGGAAATCGACTTACGTTATTTATTTCTTTTGTTTCTTTTGAAGTTACTCAACTCCGTAAAAGTAAAAGGTCGTACACATATAATGTGGAATCTGTCTTTTAGTCCATTTACATAAGAAAAAAAAAGAATTTCATTTAAATAAAAGCGAGGATAGAGTAACTCCTTCGACATGTTATGAGTAGCTACGCGTATGTATATATGTGTATCACTGTGCCTAGTGAAAGTCCTTTAAAGTGTACTGCATATGATAAATATATTGAATGTCAATCAAACTGTAGTTGTTGACAACAAAAGATCAAGCTGTGATTCCCATTTCTCCTACATATTGTTAGGGATTGATGACTAAAAATATCACACCTACTCTTTTGTTGATTTGGGAAATTTATTGATTACAACCGGTTAAAATATATATTTTTTTTGCTATTTTTAAGATAACCAATAATATTTTACTATATTATTTATAGTTGGTTAACTTTTCTTAGATTCATGTTATTAATAGTATTCTCTTTTAAAAAGTAAAATTTTTAGTCTTTTGTGATTTTAACCAAAACACCTTATCTACTAATAATAGGAATCCCAATTAATTCCAAAGGTTGTGTGTTTTTATATGGATCCTTGTGAAAAGTTATGTTTTTTCATTAAGTTGTCTTTTTATAAAAAGTTGTATCTCTTCTTTGATAAAAGTTGTGTTTGTTCATTTATATAGTAAAATAAAGCATTGTTGATGTATAATAAAGATGTGATTGTATTAATTCCACAAGAAACGAAGGAGCGAAATAAATCATCTTTTAGTGGACTTGGTCCATTTGTTATGAATTCTTCTATCGAGAAAGTATATGTAAAGCCCACTGTTTCTCTGATATGTTCTTGATTAATAACAGCCTCTACTATGATCTTCCCTTCGCAACCATTCTCTTCTTGTTCCTCTATTCTGTAATCAAAGGAAGGTCGCAGAGAATTTGCTGCTAACCCTATAAAATTATAGAAAATATTAATACAAAATCTTACTTAATTGTAGATAAAAATTTAAGATTCTATTGATGAGTTTCCAAAGAAAAGGAGTACTTTACATGAATTAAAATTCATTTAGAATTTCTTTTGATAATTCAATTTTGTCTCTAGTGATTTGGTGTTAGTTAGGAAACGTTGTAGTTTTGGAAACTAAAAGATGGACTTATAATTGAAGAATGTCGGTGTTGATCAATAATAGTTTACAGACGAACAGACACGTCTTTACAAGGTAACCATACGTTTTTTCCTTTTTGACAGGTAACCATTGTTGGTAGAAATTATTTCTTCTTGCTCAAGGCATACCAAGATCATACAATCGTGCTCTATTTTTATAAAAAGAGAACAGAGTATTTACAGAAACTTATTTTTATTGAATATTAATTACAACAGTCACGACTTTACGTCTAGAGAGACACGACTTTATGTTTAGAAAGTTTCGACTCTACTCTTAACAATTGTGACTGTTGATTGATGTGTAACTAACCTAATACATATCAACATTACTAGAAGGATCTAAGTAAATCAACCATTAAAAGAGATGAGCATGACAGCTTAGCTGTAGAACATATTGATATGATCAAAATATGATTTAGCCAACCATAAAAAAAAAATGAAGTAACATGGAATCACCCGCTTTTTATCATCATGTTGTGGTTAAAGATCCGGTATGGAAAACAAAAGCTTCTCAAAAACTGAAACATTTCTTGTGGAGACTCTTAACTCGTAGTCTAGCAACGGGGAGCAACTTGAAACGACGACATATTGTTAGAGATGCTCAATGTAGACGTTGTTGTAGTGCTAAAGAAACAGAGGATCATATATTTTTTGAGTGTCCATATGCGAAGAGAATTTGGCGTGCCTCTGGAATATCAAGTATGATAATTAATAGCTCAACAGCGTCTTTGGAGGAAAAGATAGCTGAATGCTTGCGGAGTTGTCTTTCAAGAAGATTTCTTCATTTCCAAGATCATCCTGTTTGGATTTTGTGGAGACTTTGGAAGAGTAGAAATACTTTTATATTCCAAGGTAAAGAAACACATTGGGGATCTCTTATTCGCTACACCAAGAATGATGCTATGGAATGGAAACAGAATGAGTATATT
The DNA here is from genome assembly GCA_016432835.1 of Brassica nigra. Lineage (NCBI taxonomy): Eukaryota > Viridiplantae > Streptophyta > Magnoliopsida > Brassicales > Brassicaceae > Brassica > Brassica nigra. Next base: position 3,425,926 of record CM028244.1, read on the forward strand.
GGTCAGAATCGCAGGACCCCACAGGCTTGGCAAAATAGATCAACAGAAGCTCACCGATGGAAACGACCTCAACACGGTTGGTTTAAGTGCAACACTGACGGATCTTTCATTAATACACATATACATAGCTCTGCGGGCTGGATTATTCGAGATAGTGATGGGACTTATAAAGGTTCAGTACAAGCAAGAGGAAGAAGAACGCACAATGCACTCAAAATTGAATTACAGGCTATTTTAATGGCGTTACAACATTGTTGGTTTTGAATTTTACTCGAAATTTGTAGGTTAACCCCTACGAAAATATTGAATTTTTCATTAAATGCTTTATATACTGAAGCTTATACTCTTTAGTGTTGTTTTAAAATATTAAACCACATTCTACATTTGTATTAATGTATACTAAACCATCTTTGAAGGTACATGAATATCATTCTAATTTTTAATAATAAATTTAGTTTAAATTCATATACTGCTTAAATAAGTAGAGTAACCACCAAGAAATCACTATTATCTAGAGAAACGGAGACAACAAAGTTTCCTAACTTATTTGACCATCATAATATGTAAGTGGAGGATGCAACTATGCAATAAAAATATATTGTCATATTTTTTGAATTTTACTCGAAATTTGTAGGTTAACCCCTACGAAAATATTGAGTTTTTCATTAAATGCTTTAGATACTGAAGCTTATACTCTTTAGTGTTGTTTTAAAATATTAAACCACATTCTACATTTGTATTAAGGTATTCTAAACCATATTTGAAGGTACATGAATATCATTCTTATTTTTAACAATAAATTTAGTTTAAATTCATATAGTGCTTAAATAAGTAGAATAACCACTAAGAAATAACTATAATCTAGAAAAACGGAGACAACAAAGGTTCCTAACCTCTTTGACAATCATAATATGTAAGTGGAGGATACAATTATGCAATAAAACAATATTGTCATATTTTTTGAATTTTACTCGAAATTTGTAGGTTAACCCATACGAAAATAGTGAGTTTTTCATTAAATTCTTTATATACTGAAGTTTATACTCTTTAGTGTTGTTTAAAAATATTAAACTCCATTCTACATTTGTATTAATGTATTCAAAACCATCTTTCAAGGTACATGAATATCATTCTAAGTTTTAACAATAAATTTAGTTTAAATTCATATACTGCTTAAGTAAGTAGAGTAACCACTAAGAAATCACTATTACCTAGAGAAACAGAGACAACAAAGGTTCCTAATTTATTTGACCATCATAATATGTAAGTGGAGGATGCAACTATGCAATAAAAATATATTGTCATATTTTTTGAATTTTACTCGAAATTTGTAGGTTAACCCCTACGAAAATATTGAGTTTTTCATTAAATGCTTTATATACTGAGGCTTATACTCTTTAGTGTTGTTTAAAAATATTAAACCACATTATACATTTGTATTAAGGTATTCTAAACCATCTTTGAAGGTACATGAATATCATTCTTATTTTTAACAATAAATTTAGTTTAAATTCATATAGTGCTTAAATAAGTAGAATAACCACTAAGAAATCACTATTATCTAGAAAAACGGAGACAACAAAGGTTCCTAACCTCTTTGACAATCATAATATGTAAGTGGAGGATACAATTATGCAATAAAATAATATTGTCATATTTTTTGAATTTTACTCGAAATTTGTAGGTTAACTCCTACGAAAATAGTGAGTTTTTCATTAAATGCTTTATATACTGAAGCTTATACTCTTTAGTGTTGTTTAAAAATATTAAACCACATTCTACATTTGTATTAAGGTATTCTAAACCATATTTGAAGGTACATGAATATCATTCTTATTTTTAACAATAAATCTAGTTTAAATTCATATAGTGCTTAAATAAGTAGTGTAACCACTAAGAAATCACTATTATCTAGAAAAACGGAGACAACAAAGGTTTTCAACCTCTTTGACAATCATAATATGTAAGTGGAGGATACAATTATACAATAAAACAATATTGTCATATTTTTTGAATTTTACTCGAAATTTGTAGGTTAACCCATACGAAAATAGTGAGTTTTTCATTAAATTCTTTATATACTGAAGTTTATACTCTTTAGTGTTGTTTAAAAATATTAAACTCCATTCTAAATTTGTATTAATGTATTCAAAACCATCTTTCAAGGTACATGAATATCATTCTAAGTTTTAACAATAAATTTAGTTTAAATTCATATACTGCTTAAGTAAGTAGAGTAACCACTAAGAAATAACTATTATCTAGAGAAACGTAGACAACAAAGGTTCCTAACTTATTTGACCATCATAATATGTAAGTGGAGGGTGCAGGTATGCAATAAAAATATATTGTCATATTTTTTGAATTTTACTCGAATTTTGTAGGTTAACCCATACGAAAATATTGAGTTTTTCATTAAATGCTTTATATACTGAAGCTTATACTCTTTAGTGTTGTTTAAAAATATTAAACCACATTCTACGTTTGTATTAATGTATTCTAAACCATCTTTGAAGGTACATGAATATCATTCTAATTTTTAACAATAAATTTAGTTTAAATTCATATACTGCTTAAATAAGTAGAGTAACCACCAAGAAATCACTATTATCTATAGAAACGGAGACAACAAAGGTTCCTAACTTATTTGACCATCATTATATATAAGTGAATGATGCAACTATGCAATAAAAATATATTGTCATATTTTTTGAATTTTACTTGAAATTTGTAGGTTAACCCCTACGAAAAATATTGAGTTTTTCATTAAATGCTTTATATACTGAAGCTTATACTCTTTAGTGTTGTTTTAAAATATTAAACCTTATTCAACACTTGTATTAAGGTATTCGAAACCATCTTTGAAGGTACATGAATATCATTCTTATTTTTAACAATAAATTTAGTTTAAATTCATATAGTGCTTAAATAAGTAGAATAACCACTAAGAAATAACTATTATCTAGAAAAACAGAGACAACAAATGTTCCTAACCTCTTTGACAATCATAATATGTAAGTGGAGGATACAATTATGAAATAAAACAATATTGTCATATTTTTTGAATTTTACTCGAAATTTGTAGATTAACCCATACAAAAATAGTGAGTTTTCATTAAATTCTTTATATACTGAAGTTTATACCCTTTAGTGTTGTTTAAAAATATTAAACTCCATTCTACATTTTATTAATGTATTCAAAACCATCTTTCAAGGTACATGAATATCATTCTAAGTTTTAAAAATAAATTTAGTTTAAATTCATATACTTCTAAAGTAAGTAGAGTAACCACTAAGAAATAACTATTATCTAGAGAAACGGAGACAACAAAGGTTCCTACCTTATTTGACCATCATAATATGTAAGTGGAGGATGCAGATATGCAATAAAAATATATTATCATATTTTTTGAATTTTACTCGAAATTTGTAGGTTAACCCTACGAAAATATTGAGTTTTTCATTAAATGCTTTATATACTGAAGCTTATACTCTTTAGTGTTATTTTAAAATATTAAACCAAATTCTAAATTTGTATTAATATATTCTAAACCATCTTTGAAGGTACATGAATATCATTCTAATTTTTAACAATAAATTTAGTTTAAATTCATATACTGCTTAAATAAGTAGAGTAACCACTAAGAAATCACTATTACCTAGAGAAACGGAGACAACAAAGGTTTCTAATTTATTTGACCATCATAATATGTAAGTGGAGGATGAAACTATGCAATAAAAATATATTGTCATATTTTTTGAATTTTACTCGAAATTTGTAGGTTAACAACCCCTACGAAAATATTGAGTTTTTCATTAAATGCTTTATATACTGAAGCTTATACTCTTTAGTGTTGTTTAAAAATATTAAACCACATTCTACATTTGTATTAAGGTATTCTAAACCATATTTGAAGGTACATGAATATCATTCTTATTTTTAACAATAAATTTAGTTTAAATTCATATAGTGCTTAAATAAGTAGAATAACCACTAAGAAATAACTATTATCTAGAAAAACGGAGACAACAAAGGTTCCTAACCTCTTTGACAATCATAATATGTAAGTGGAGGATACAATTATGCAATAAAACAATATTGTCATATTTTTGAATTTTACTCGAAATTTGTAGGTTAACCCCTACGAAAATAGTGAGTTTTTCATTAAATTCTTTATATACTGAAGCTTATACTCTTTAGTGTTGTTTAAAAATATTAAACTCCATTCTACATTTGTATTAATGTATTCAAAACCATCTTTCAAGGTACATGAATATCATTCTAAGTTTTAACAATAGATTTAGTTTAAATTCATATACTGCTTAAGTAAGTAGAATAACCACTAAGAAATCACTATTATCTAGAGAAACGGAGACAACAAAGGTTCCTTACTTATTTGACCATCATAATATGTAAGTGGAGGATGCAGGTATGCAATAAAAATATATTGTCATATTTTTTGAATTTTACTCGAAATTTGTAGGTTAACCCCTACGAAAATATTGAGTTTTTCATTAAATGCTTTATATACTGAAGCTTATACTCTTTAGTGTTGTTTAAAAATATTAAACCACATTCTACATTTGTATTAAGGTATTCTAAACCATCTTTGAAGGTACATGAATATCATTCTTATTTTTAACTATTAATTTAGTTTAAATTCATATAGTGCTTAAATAAGTAGAATAACCACTAAGAAATCACTATTATCTAGAGAAACGGAGACAACAAAGGTTCCTTACTTATTTGACCATCATAATATGTAAGTGGAGGATGCAGGTATGCAATAAAAATATATTGTCATATTTTTTGAATTTTACTCGAAATTTGTAGGTTAACCCCTACGAAAATATTGAGTTTTTCATTAAATGCTTTATATACTGAAGCTTATACTCCTTAGTGTTGTTTTAAAATATTAAACCTAATTCTACATTTGTATTAATGTATTCTAAACCATCTTTGAAGGTACATGAATATCATTCTAATTTTTAACAATAAATTTAGTTTAAATTCATATACTGCTTAAATAAGTAGAGTAACCACTAAGAAATAACTATTATCTAGAGAAACGGAGACAACAATGGTTCCTAACTTATTTAACCATCATAATATGTAAGTGAAGGATGCAACTATGCAATAAAAATATATTGTCATATTTTTTGAATTTTACTCGAAATTTGTAGGTTAACCCCTACGAAAATATTGAGTTTTTCATTAAATGCTTTATATACTGAAGCTTATACTCTTTAGTGTTGTTTAAAAATATTAAACCACATTCTACATTTGTATTAAGGTATTCTAAACCATCTTTGAAGGTACATGAATATCATTCTTATTTTTAACTATAAATTTAGTTTAAATTCATATAGTGCTTTAATAAGCAGAATAACCACTAAGAAATCACTATTATCTAGAAAAACGGAGACAACAAAGGTTCCTAACCTCTTTGACAATCATAATATGTAAGTGGAGGATACAATTATGCAATAAAACAATATTGTCATATTTTTTGAATTTTACTCGAAATTTGTAGGTAAACCCCTACGAAAATAGTGAGTTTTTCATTAAATGCTTTATATACTGAAGCTTATACTCCTTAGTGTTGTTTTAAAATATTAAACCTAATTCTACATTTGTATTAATGTATTCTAAACCATCTTTGAAGGTACATGAATATCATTCTAATTTTTAACAATAAATTTAGTTTAAATTCAAATACTGCTTAAATAAGTAGAGTAACCACTAAGAAATAACTATTATCTAGAGAAACGGAGACAACAATGGTTCCTAACTTATTTAACCATTATACTATGTAAGTGAAGGATGCAACTATGCAATAAAAATATATTGTCATATTTTTTGAATTTTACTCGAAATTTGTAGGTTAACCCCTACGAAAATATTGAGTTTTTCATTAAATGCTTTATATACTGAAGCTTATACTCTTTAGTGTTGTTTAAAAATATTAAACCACATTCTACATTTGTATTAAGGTATTATAAACCATCTTTGAAGGTACATGAATATCATTCTTATTTTTAACTATAAATTTAGTTTAAATTCATATAGTGCTTAAATAAGTAGAATAACCACTAAGAAATCACTATTATCTAGAAAAACGGAGACAACAAAGGTTCCTAACCTCTTTGACAATCATAATATGTAAGTGGAGGATACAATTATGCAATAAAACAATATTGTCATATTTTTTGAATTTTACTCGAAATTTGTAGGTTAACCCCTACGAAAATAGTGAGTTTTTCATTAAATTCTTTATATACTGAAGCTTATACTCTTTAGTGTTGTTTAAAAATATTAAACTCCATTCTACATTTGTATTAATGTATTCAAAACCATCTTTCAAGGTACATGAATATCATTCTAAGTTTTAACAATAGATTTAGTTTAAATTCATATACTGCTTAAGTAAGTAGAATAACCACTAAGAAATCACTATTATCTAGAGAAACGGAGACAACAAAGGTTCCTAACTTATTTGACCATCATAATATGTAAGTGGAGGATGCAGGTATGCAATAAAAATATATTGTCATATTTTTTGAATTTTACTCGAAATTTGTAGGTTAACCCCTACGAAAATATTGAGTTTTTCATTAAATGCTTTATATACTGAAGCTTATACTCCTTAGTGTTGTTTTAAAATATTAAACCCCATTCTACATTTGTATTAATGTATTCAAAACCATCTTTCAAGGTACATGAATATCATTCTAAGTTTTAACAATAAATTTAGTTTAAATTCATATACTGCTTAAGTAAGTAGAGTAACCACTAAGAAATAACTATTATCTAGAGAAACGGAGACAACAAAGGTTCCTAACTTATTTGACCATCATAATATGTAAGTGGAGGATGCAGGTATGCAATAAAATATATTGTCATATTTTTTGAATTTTACCCGAAATTTGTAGGTTAACCCCTACGAAAATATTGAGTTTTTCATTAAATGCTTTATATACTGAAGCTTATACTCTTTAGTGTTGTTTTAAAATATTAAACCACATTCTACATTTGTATTAATGTATTCTAAACCATCTTTGAAGGTACATGAATATCATTCTAATTTTTAACAATAAATTTAGTTTAAATTCATATACTGCTTAAATAAGTAGAGTAACCACTAAGAAATAACTATTATCTAGAGAAACGGAGACAACAAAGGTTCCTAACTTATTTGACCATCATAATATGTAAGTGGAGGATGCAACTATGCAATAAAAATATATTGTCATATTTTTTTGAATTTTACTCGAAATTTGTAGGTTAACCCCTACGAAAATATTGAGTTTTCCATTAAATGCTTTATATACTGAAGCTTATACTCTTTAGTGTTGTTTAAAATATTAAACCACATTCTACATTTGTATTAATGTATTCTAAACCATCTTTGAAGGTACATGAATATCATTCTAATTTTAACAATAAATTTAGTTTAAATTCATATACTGCTTAAATAAGTAGAGTAACCACTAAAAAATAACTATTATCTAGAGAAACGGACACAACAATGGTTCCTAACTTATTTGACCATCATAATATGTAAGTGGAGGATGCAACTATGCAATAAAAATATATTGTCATATTTTTGAATTTTACTCGAAATTTGTAGGTTAACCCTACGAAAATATTGAGTTTTCATTAAATGCTTTATATACTGAAGCTTATACTCTTTAGTGTTGTTTAAAAATATTAAACCACATTCTACATTTGTATTAATGTATTCTAAACCATCTTTGAAGGTACATGAATATCATTCTTATTTTTAACAATAAATTTAGTTAAAATTCATATGCTGCTTAAGTAAGTAGAATAACCACTAAGAAATAACTATTATCTAGAGAAACGGAGACAACAAAGGTTCCTAACTTATTTGACCATCATAATATGTAAGTGGAGGATGCAGGTATGCAATAAAAATATATTGTCATATTTTTGAATTTTACTCGAAATTTGTAGGTTAACCCCTACGAAAATATTGAGTTTTTCATTAAATGCTTTATATACTGAAGCTTATACTCCTTAGTGTTGTTTTAAAATATTAAACCTAATTCTACATTTGTATTAATGTATTCTAAACCATCTTTGAAGGTACATGAATATCATTCTAATTTTAACAATAAATTTAGTTTAAATTCATATTGCTTAAATAAGTAGAGTAACCACTAAGAAATAACTATTATCTAGAGAAACGGAGACAACAAAGGTTCCTAACTTATTTGACAATCATAATATGTAAGTGAAGGATGCAACTATGCAATAAAAATATATTGTCATATTTTTTGAATTTTACTCGAAATTTGTAGGTTAACCCCTACGAAAATATTGAGTTTTTCATTAAATGCTTTATATACTGAAGCTTATACTCTTTAGTGTTGTTTAAAAATATTAAACCACATTCTACATTTGTATTAAGGTATTCTAAACCATCTTTGAAGGTACATGAATATCATTCTTATTTTTAACAATAAATTTAGTTTAAATTCATATAGTGCTTAAATAAGTAGAATAACCACTAAGAAATCACTATTATCTAGAAAAACGGAGACAACAAAGGTTCCTAACCTCTTTGACAATCATAATATGTAAGTGGAGGATACAATTATGCAATAAAACAATATTGTCATATTTTTTGAATTTTACTCGAAATTTGTAGGTTAACCCCTACGAAAATAGTGAGTTTTTCATTAAATGCTTTATATATAGAAGCTTATACTCTTTAGTGTTGTTTTAAAATATTAAACCAAATTCTACATTTGTATTAATGTATTCTAAACCATCTTTGAAGGTACATGAATATCATTCTAATTTTTAACAATAAATTTAGTTTAAATTCATATACTGCTTAAATAAGTAGAGTAACCACTAAGAAATAACTATTATCTAGAGAAACGGAGACAACAATGGTTCCTAACTTATTTAACCATCATAATATGTAAGTGAAGGATGCAACTATGCAATAAAAATATATTGTCATATTTTTTGAATTTTACTCGAAATTTGTAGGTTAACCCCTACGAAAATATTGAGTTTTTCATTAAATGCTTTATATACTGAAGCTTATACTCTTTAGTGTTGTTTAAAATATTAAACCACATTCTACATTTGTATTAAGGTATTCTAAACCATCTTTGAAGGTACATGAATATCATTCTTATTTTTAACTATAAATTTAGTTTAAATTCATATAGTGCTTAAATAAGTAGAATAACCACTAAGAAATCATTATTATCTAGAAAAACGGAGACAACAAAGGTTCCTAACCTCTTTGACAATCATAATATGTAAGTGGAGGATACAATTATGCAATAAAACAATATTGTCATATTTTTTGAATTTTACTCGAAATTTGTAGGTTAACCCCTACGAAAATAGTGAGTTTTTCATTAAATTCTTTATATACTGAAGCTTATACTCTTTAGTGTTGTTTAAAAATATTAAACTCCATTCTACATTTGTATTAATGTATTCAAAACCATCTTTCAAGGTACTAGAATATCATTCTAAGTTTTAACAATAAATTTAGTTTAAATTCATATACTGCTTAAGTAAGTAGAGTAACCACTAAGAAATAACTATTATCTAGAGAAACGGGGACAACAAAGGTTCCTAACTTATTTGACCATAATAATATGTAAGTGGAAGATGCAACTATGCAATAAAAATATATTGTCATATTTTTTGAATTTTACTCGAAATTTGAAGGTTAACCCCTACGAAAATATTGAGTTTTTCATTAAATGCTTTATATACCAAAGCTTATACTCTTTAGTGTTGTTTAAAAATATTAAACCACATTCAACATTTGTCTTAAGGTATTCTAAACCATCTTTGATGGTACATGAATATCATTCTTATTTTTAAAAATAAATTTAGTTTAAATTCATATAGTGCTTAAATAAGTAGAATAACCACTAAGAAATCATTATTATCTAGAAAAACGGAGACAACAAAGGTTCCTAACCTCTTTGACAATCATAATATGTAAGTGGAGGATACAATTATGCAATAAAACAATATTGTCATATTTTTTGAATTTTACTCGAAATTTGTAGGTTAACCCCTACGAAAATAGTGAGTTTTTCATTAAATTCTTTATATACTGAAGCTTATACTTTTTAGTGTTGTTTTAAAATATTAAACCACCTTCTACATTTGTATTAATGTATTCAAAACCATCTTTCAAGGTACATGAATATCATTCTAAGTTTTAACAATAAATTTAGTTTAAATTCATATACTGCTTAAATAAGTAGAGTAACCACTAAGAAATCACTATTATCTAGAGAAACGGAGACAACAAAGGTTCCTAACTTATTTGATCATCATAATATGTAAGTGGAAGATGCAACTATGCAATAAAAATATATTGTCATATTTTTTGAATTTTACTCGAAATTTGAAGGTTAACCCCTACGAAAATATTGAGTTTTTCATTAAATGCTTTATATACCAAAGCTTATACTCTTTAGTGTTGTTTAAAAATATTAAACCACATTCAACATTTGTCTTAAGGTATTCTAAACCATCTTTGAAGGTACATGAATATCATTCTTATTTTTAAAAATAAATTTAGTTTAAATTCATATAGTGCTTAAATAAGTAGAATAACCACTAAGAAATCATTATTATCTAAAACGGAGACAACAAAGGTTCCTAACCTCTTTGACAATCATAATATGTAAGTGGAGGATACAATTATGCAATAAAACAATATTGTCATATTTTTGAATTTTACTCGAAATTTGTAGGTTAACCCCTACGAAAATAGTGAGTTTTCATTAAATTCTTTATATACTGAAGCTTATACTTTTAGTGTTGTTTTAAAATATTAAACCACATTCTACATTTGTATTAATGTATTCAAAACCATCTTTCAAGGTACATGAATATCATTCTAAGTTTTAACAATAAATTTAGTTTAAATTCATATACTGCTTAAATAAGTAGAGTAACCACTAAGAAATCACTATTATCTAGAGAAACGGAGACAACAAAGGTTCCTAACTTATTTGATCATCATAATATGTAAGTGGAGGATGCAACTATGCAATAAAATATATTGTCATATTTTTGAATTTTACTCGAAATTTGTAGGTTAACCCTACGAAAATATTGAGTTTTTCATTAAATCTTTATATACTGAAGCTTATACTCTTTAGTGTTGTTTAAAAATATTAAACCCCATTCTACATTTGTATTAATGTATTCTAAACCATATTTGAAGGTACATGAATATCATTCTAATTTTAACAATAAATTTAGTTTAAATTCATATCTGCTTAAATAAGTAGAATAACCACTAAGAAATCACTATTATCTAGAGAAACGGAGACAACAAAGGTTCCTAACTTATTTGACCATCATAATATGTAAGTGGAGGATGCAGGTATGCAATAAAAATATATTGTCATATTTTTGAATTTTACTCGAAATTTGTAGGTTAACCCCTACGAAAATATTGATTTTTCATTAAATGCTTTATATACTGAAGCTTATACTCTTTAGTGTTGTTTAAAATATTAAACCACATTCTACATTTGTATTAATGTATTCTAAACCATCTTTGAAGGTACATGAATATCATTCTAATTTTAACAATAAATTTAATTTAAATTCATATACTGCTTAAGTAAGTAGAGTAACCACTAAGAAATAACTATTATCTAGTGAAACGGTGACAACAAAGGTTCCTAACTTATTTGACCATCATAATATGTAAGTGGAGGATGCAGGTATGCAATAAAAATATATTGTCATATTTTTTGAATTTTACTCGAAATTTGTAGGTTAACCTACGAAAATATTGAGTTTTCATTAAATGCTTTATAACTATTATTTAGTGTTGTTTAAAATATTAAACCACATTCTACATTTGTATTAATGTATTCTAAACCATATTTGAAGGTACATGAATATCATTCTAATTTTTAACAATAAATTTAGTTTAAATTCATATACTTCTTAAATAAGTAGTGTAACCACTAAAAAATAACTATTATCTAGAGAAACGGAGACAACAAAGGTTCCTAACTTCTTTGACCATCATAATATGTAAGTGGAGGATGCAACTATGCAATAAAATATATTGTCATATTTTTGAATTTTACTCAAATTTGTAGGTTAATCCCTACGAAAATATTGAGTTTTTCATTAAATGCTTTATATACTGAAGCTTATACTCTTTAGTGTTGTTTAAAAATATTAAACCACATTCTACATTTGTATTAATGTATTCTAAACCATATTTGAAGGTACATGAATATCATTCTAATTTTTAACAATAAATTTAGTTTAAATTCATATACTGCTTAAATAAGTAGAATAACCACTAAGAAATCACTATTATCTAGAAAACGGAGACAACAAAGGTTCCTAACTTATTTGACAATCATAATATGTAAGTGGAGGATACAATTATGCAATAAAACAATATTGTCATATTTTTGAATTTTACTCGAAATTTGTAGGTTAACCCTACGAAAATAGTGAGTTTTCATTAAATTCTTTATATACTGAAGCTTATACTCTTTAGTGTTGTTTAAAAATATTAAACCCATTCTACATTTGTATTAATGTATTCAAAACCATCTTTGAAGGTACATGAATATCATTCTAAGTTTTAACAATAAATTTAGTTTAAATTCATATATGCTTAAATAAGTAGAGTAACCACTAAGAAATAACTATTATCTAGAGAAACGGGGACAACAAAGGTTCCTAACTTATTTGACCATCATAATATGTAAGTGGAGGATGCAACTATGCAATAAAATATATTGTCATATTTTTGAATTTTACTCGAAATTTGTAGGTTAACCCTACGAAAATATTGAGTTTTCATTAAATGCTTTATATACTGAAGCTTATACTCTTTAGTGTTGTTTAAAAATATTAAACCACATTCTACATTTGTATTAAGTATTCTAAACCATCTTTGAAGGTACATGAATATCATTCTTATTTTAACAATAAATTTAGTTTAAATTCATATAGTGCTTAAATAAGTAGAATAACCACTAAGAAATCACTATTATCTAGAAAACGGAGACAACAAAGGTTCCTAACTCTTTGACAATCATAATATGTAAGTGGAGGATACAATTATGCAATAAAACAATATTGTCATATTTTTGAATTTTACTCAAATTTGTAGGTTAACCCTACGAAAATAGTGAGTTTTCATTAAATTCTTTATATACTGAAGCTTATACTCTTTAGTGTTGTTTAAAATATTAAACCACATTCTACATTTGTATTAATGTATTCAAAACCATCTTTCAAGGTACATGAATATCATTCTAAGTTTTAACAATAAATTTAGTTTAAATTCATATCTGCTTAAATAAGTAGAGTAACCACTAAGAAATAACTATTATCTAGAGAAACGGAGACAACAAAGGTTCCTAACTTATTTGATCATCATAATATGTAAGTGAAGGATGCAACTATGCAATAAAAATATATTGTCATATTTTTTGAATTTTACTCGAAATTTGTAGGTTAACCCCTACGAAAATATTGAGTTTTTCATTAAATGCTTTATATACTAAAGCTTATACTCTTTAGTGTTGTTTAAAAATATTAAACCACATTCTACATTTGTATTAAGGTATTCTAAACCATCTTTGAAGGTACATGAATATCATTCTTATTTTTAACAATAAATTTAGTTTAAATTCATATAGTGCTTAAATAAGTAGAATAACCACTAAGAAATCACTATTATCTAGAAAAACGGAGACAACAAAGGTTCCTAACCTCTTTGACAATCATAATATGTAAGTGGAGGATACAATTATGCAATAAAACAATATTGTCATATTTTTTTCAATTTTACTCGAAATTTGTAGGTTAACCCCTACGAAAATAGTGAGTTTTTCATTAAATTCTTTATATACTGAAGCTTATACTTTTTAGTGTTGTTTTAAAATATTAAACCACCTTCTACATTTGTATTAATGTATTCAAAACCATCTTTCAAGGTACATGAATATCATTCTAAGTTTTAACAATAAATTTAGTTTAAATTCATATACTGCTTAAATAAGTAGAGTAACCACTAAGAAATCACTATTATCTAGAGAAACGGAGACAACAAAGGTTCCTAACTTATTTGATCATCATAATATGTAAGTGGAAGATGCAAATATGCAATAAAAATATATTGTCATATTTTTTGAATTTTACTCGAAATTTGTAGGTTAACCCCTACGAAAATATTGAGTTTTTCATTAAATGCTTTATATACTGAAGCTTATACTCTTTAGTGTTGTTTAAAAATTTTAAACTACATTCAACATTTGTCTTAAGGTATTCTAAACCATCTTTGAAGGTACATGAATATCATTCTTATTTTTAACAATAAATTTAGTTTACATTCATATAATGCTTAAATAAGTAGAATAACCACTAAGAAATAACTATTATCTAGAAAAACGGAGACAACAAAGGTTTCTAACTTCTTTGAACATCATAATATGTCAGTGGAGGATGCAGGTATGCAATAAAAATATATTGTCATATTTTTTGAATTTTACTCGAAATTTGTAGGTTAACCCCTACGAAAATATTGAGTTTTTCATTAAATGCTTTATATACTGAAGCTTATACTCTTTAGTGTTGTTTAAAAATATTAAACCCCATTCTACATTTGTATTAATGTATTCAAAACCATCTTTCAAGGTACATGAATATCATTCTAAGTTTTAACAATAAATTTAGTTTAAATTCATATATGCTTAAATAAGTAGAGTAACCACTAAGAAATAACTATTATCTAGAGAAACGGAGACAACAAAGGTTCCTAACTTATTTGACCATCATAATATGTAAGTGGAGGATGCAGGTATGCAATAAAATATATTGTCATATTTTTGAATTTTACTCGAAATTTGTAGGTTAACCCCTACGAAAATATTGAGTTTTTCATTAAATGCTTTATATACTGAAGCTTATACTCTTTAGTGTTGTTTTAAAATATTAAACCACATTCTACATTTGTATTAATGTATTCTAAACCATCTTTGAAGGTACATGAATATCATTCTAATTTTAACAATAAATTTAGTTTAAATTCATATATGCTTAAATAAGTAGAGTAACCACTAAGAAATAACTATTATCTAGAGAAACGGAGACAACAAAGGTTCCTAACTTATTTGACCATCATAATATGTAAGTGGTGGATGCAACTATGCAATAAAATATATTGTCATATTTTTTGTATTTTACTCGAAATTTGTAGGTTAACCTCTACGAAAATAGTGAGTTTTTCATTAAATGCTTTATATACTAAAGCTTATACTCTTTAGTGTTGTTTAAAAATATTAAACCACATTCTACATTTGTATTAATGTATTCTAAACCATATTTGAAGGTACATGAATATCATTCTAATTTTAACAATAAATTTAGTTTAAATTCATATGCTGCTTAAGTAAGTAGAATAACCACTAAGAAATAACTATTATCTAGAGAAACGGAGACAACAAAGGTTCCTAACCTCTTTGACAATCATAATATGTAAGTGGAGGATACAATTATGCAATAAAAATATATTGTCATACTTTTTTGAATTTTACTCGAAATTTGTAGGTTAACCCTACGAAAATATTGAGTTTTTCATTAAATTCTTTATATACTGAAGCTTATACTCTTTAGTGTTGTTTAAAAATATTAAACCACATTCTACATTTGTATTAATGTATTCTAAACCATCTTTGAAGGTACATGAATATCATTCTAATTTTTAACAATAAATTTAGTTTAAATTCATATACTGCTTAAATAAGTAGAATAACCACTAAGAAATCACTATTATCTAGAAAAACGGAGACAACAAAGGTTCCTAACTTATTTGACCATCATAATATGTAAGTGGAGGATGCAACTATGCAATAAAAATATATTGTCATATTTTTTGAATTTTACTCGAAATTTGTAGGTTAACCCCTACGAAAATATTGAGTTTTTCATTAAATGCTTTATATACTGAAGCTTATACTCTTTAGTGTTGTTTAAAAATATTAAACCACATTCTACATTTGTATTAATGTATTCTAAACCATCTTTGAAGGTACATGAATATCATTCTTATTTTTAACAATAAATTTAGTTTAAATTCATATAGTGCTTAAATAAGTAGAATAACCACTAAGAAATCACTATGATCTAGAGAAACGGAGACAACAAAGGTTCCTAACTTATTTGACCATCATAATATGTAAGTGGTGGATGCAATTATGCAATAAAAATATATTGTCATATTTTTTGAATTTTACTCGAAATTTGTAGGTTAACCCTACGAAAATATTGAGTTTTTCATTAAATGCTTTATATACTGAAGCTTATACTCTTTAGTGTTGTTTAAAAATATTAAACCACATTCTACATTTGTATTAATGTATTCTAAACCATCTTTGAAGGTACATGAATATCATTCTAATTTTAACAATAAATTTAGTTTAAATTTATATACTGCTTAAGTAAGTAGAGTAACCACTAAGAAATAACTATTATCTAGAGAAACGGAGACAACAAAGGTTCCTAACTTATTTGACCATCATAATATGTAAGTGGAGGATGCAACTATGCAATAAAAATATATTGTCATATTTTTTGAATTTTACTCGAAATTTGTAGGTTAACCCCTACGAAAATATTGAGTTTTTCATTAAATGCTTTATATACTGAAGCTTATACTCTTTAGTGTTGTTTAAAATATTAAACCACATTCTACATTTGTATTAAGGTATTCTAAACCATCTTTGAAGGTACATGAATATCATTCTTATTTTTAACAATAAATTTAGTTTAAATTCATATATGCTTAAATAAGTAATAACCACTAAGAAATCACTATTATCTAGAAAACGGAGACAACAAAGGTTCCTAACTCTTTGACAATCATAATATGTAAGTGGAGGATACAATTATGCAATAAAACAATATTGTCATATTTTTTGAATTTTACTCGAAATTTGTAGGTTAACCCCTACGAAAATATTGAGTTTTTCATTAAATGCTTTATATACTGAAGCTTATACTCTTTAGTGTTGTTTTAAAATATTAAACCACATTCTACATTTGTATTAATGTATTCTAAACCATCTTTGAAGGTACATGAATATCATTCTAATTTTAACAATAAATTTAGTTTAAATTCATATACTGCTTAAATAAGTAGAGTAACCACTAAGAAATAACTATTATCTAGAGAAACGGAGACAACAAAGGTTCCTAACTTATTTGACCATCATAATATGTAAGTGGAGGATGCAACTATGCAATAAAAATATATTGTCATATTTTTTGAATTTTACTCGAAATTTGTAGGTTAACCCCTACGAAAATATTGAGTTTTCCATTAAATGCTTTATATACTGAAGCTTATACTCTTTAGTGTTGTTTTAAAATATTAAACCACATTCTACATTTGTATTAATGTATTCTAAACCATCTTTGAAGGTACATGAATATCATTCTAATTTTTAACAATAAATTTAGTTTAAATTCATATATTGCTTAAATAAGTAGAGTAACCACTAAGAAATAACTATTATCTAGAGAAACGGAGACAACAAAGGTTCCTAACTTATTTGACCATCATAATATGTAAGTGGAGGATGCAACTATGCAATAAAAATATATTGTCATATTTTGAATTTTATTTCGAAATTTGTAGGTTAACCCCTACGAAATATTGAGTTTTCATTAAATGCTTTATATACTGAAGCTTATACTTTTAGTGTTGTTTAAAAATATTAAACCACATTCTACATTTGTATTAATGTATTCTAAACCATCTTTGAAGGTACATGAATATCATTCTAATTTTTAACAATAAATTTAGTTTAAATTCATATACTGCTTAAATAAGTAGAGTAACCACTAAGAAATAACTATTATCTAGAGAAACGGAGACAACAAAGGTTCCTAACTACAACCATCATAATATGTAAGTGGAGGATGCAATTATGCAATAAAAATATATTGTCATATTTTTTGAATTTTACTCAAATTTGTAGGTTAACCCTACTTAAAATATTGAGTTTTTCATTAAATGCTTTATATACTGAAGCTTATACTCAGTGTTGTTTTAAAATATTAAACCACATTCTACATTTGTATTAAGGTATTCTAAACCATCTTTGAAGGTACATGAATATCATTCTTATTTTTAACAATAAATTTAGTTTAAATTCATATATCGCTTAAATAAGTAGAATAACCACTAAGAAATCACTATTATCTAGAGAAACGGAGACAACAAAGGTTCCTAACCTATTTGACAATCATAATATGTAAGTGGAGGATAATTATGCAATAAACAATATTGTCATATTTTTTTGAATTTTACTCGAAATTTGTAGGTTAACTCCTACGAAAATAGTGAGTTTTCTTATTAAATTTTATATACTGGCTTATACTTTTAGTGTTGTTTAAAAATATTAAACCACATTCTACATTTGTATTAATGTATTCTAAACCATCTTTGAAGGTACATGAATATCATTCTAATTTTTAACAATAAATTTAGTTTAAATTCATATATCAGCAAGTAAGTAGAGTAACCACTAAGAAATAACTATTATCTAGAGAAACGGAGACAACAAAGGTTCCTAACTTATTTGACCATCATAATATGTAAGGGAGGATGCAACTATGCAATAAAAATATACATATTTTTTGAATTTTACTCAAATTTGAAGGTTAACCCCTACGAAAATATTGAGTTTTTCATTAAATGCTTTATATACAAAGCTTATACTTTTAGTGTTGTTTAAAAATATTAAACCACATTCTACATTTGTATTAATGTATTCTAAACCATCTTTGAAGGTACATGAATATCATTCTTATTTTAACAATAAATTTAGTTTAAATTCATATAGTGCTTAAATAAGTAGAATAACCACTAAGAAACTACTATTATCTAGAAAACGGAGACAACAAAGGTTCCTAACTTATTTGACAATCATAATATGTGTGGAGGATACAATTATGCAATAAAACAATATTGTCATATTTTTTGAATTTTACTCAAATTTGTAGGTTAACCCCTACTAAAATAGTGAGTTTTCATTAAATCTTTATATACTGAAGCTTATACTTTTTTAGTGTTGTTTTAAAATATTAAACCACATTCTACATTTGTATTAATGTATCTAAACCATCTTTCAAGGTACATGAATATCATTCTAATTTTAACAATAAATTTAGTTTAAATTCATATAACGCTTAAATAAGTAGAAGTAACCACTAAGAAATCACTATTATCTAGAGAAACGGAGACAACAAAGGTTCCTAACTTATTTGACATCATAATATGTAAGTGGAGGATGCAACTATGCAATAAAAAATATATTGTCATATTTTTTTGAATTTTACTCAAATTTGTAGGTTAACCCCTACTTAAAATATTGAGTTTTTCATTAAATGCTTTATATACCAAAGCTTATACTTTTTAGTGTTGTTTAAAAATATTAAACCACATTCTACATTTGTATTGTATTCTAAACCATCTTTGAAGGTACATGAATATCATTCTTATTTTAACAATAAATTTAGTTTAAATTCATATAGTGCTTAAATAAGTAGAATAACCACTAAGAAATCATTATTATCTAGAAAAACGGAGACAACAAAGGTTCCTAACCTCTTTGACAATCATAATATGTAAGTGGAGGATATAATTATGCATAAAAAATAATATATTATTTTTTGAATTTTACTAAATTTGTAGTTAACCTCACTAAAAATAGTAGTTTTTCATTAAATTCTTTATATACTGAAGCTTATACTTTTTAGTGTTGTTTTAAAATATTAAACCACCTTCTACATTTGTATTAATGTATTCAAAACCATCTTTCAAGGTACATGAATATCATTCTAAGTTTTAACAATAAATTTAGTTTAAATTCATATACTGCTTAAATAAGTAGAGTAACCACTAAGAAATCACTATTATCTAGAGAAACGGAGACAACAAAGGTTCCTAACTTATTTGATCATCATAATATGTAAGTGGAGGATGCAACTATGCAATAAAAAATATATTGTCATATTTTTGAATTTTACTCAAATTTGAAGGTTAACTCACGAAAATATTGAGTTTTTCATTAAATTTTTATATACCAAAGCTTATACTCTTTAGTGTTGTTTAAAAATATTAAAACCACATTCTAACATTTGTCTTAAGGTATTCTAAACCATCTTTGAAGGTACATGAATATCATTCTTATTTTAACAATAAATTTAGTTTAAATTCATATAACGCTAAATAAGTGAATAACCACTAAGAAATAACTATTATCTAGAAAACGGAGACAACAAAGGTTCCTAACTTATTTGACAATCATAATATGTATGAGGATGCAGGTATGCAATAAAAATATATTGTCATATTTTTTTGAATTTTACTTAAATTTGTAGGTTAACCCTACAAAAAATATTGAGTTTTTCATTAAATTCTTTATATACTAAGCTTATACTTCTTTAGTGTTGTTTAAAAATATTAAACCCCATTCTACATTTGTATTAATGTATTCAAAACCATCTTCAAGGTACATGAATATCATTCTAAGTTTTTAATAAATAAATTTAGTTTTAAATTATATCATTGCGTACAATAAATAAACTAAGAAATCACTATTATCTAGAGAACGGAGACAACAAAGGTCCTTACTTATTTGACCATCATAATATGTAAGTGGAGGATGCATGTATGCAATAAAAAATATATTGTCATTTTTTGAATTTTACTCAAATTTGTAGGTTAACCCCTACTTAAAATATTGAGTTTTTCATTAAATGCTTTATATAATCGAAGCTTATACTCTTTTAGTGTTGTTTTAAAAATATTAAACCAATTCTACATTTGTATTAATGTATTCTAAACCATCTTTGAAGGGTACATGAATATCATTCTAATTTTTAATAAATAAATTTAGTTTAAATTATATAGCTTTAAATAAGAGAGTAAACTAATTAAGAAATAATTCATTATCTAGAAAACGA